>CATIWR010639074.1:0-27175 GCA_949677035.1 Omphalea diandra | reverse complement strand
CAACTAAATGGCCTAATGTTGCAAGGGCTTTTTCTGATAGTTCCTTTACTGATATTAGGCTCAAGAGAGTTTGAACCACCCCATTAGAGATCAAAGGTCCTGCATTTTCTAACACAGCAGAGAAGTTGTAAAAAGTGCCTACACATGCCTCTTTGGTTTCAATACTTGAGCTTGATTCAAGAATCCCAACTAGAAATGGCAGAACTCCTGATGAGGTAATATGGAACTGGGTATTTGCCAGGGAAGACAATGACAATATCAATTCTGCAAAATCTCGCCTTAATGATTCTTCTGAAACATCCGTGTTCTTGGGTAGTTTTGAGAATATTCCTGCTTCTACCATGAGAGCCTTGCTCCTAAAAAAAAGAAAACTTTATTTGGCAAGAGAAGCATCCGTAACTTATTTCAACTCTTATCTAACTTGTATTGAACTTGATAGGTGAGGTCAATTATTCCTTAGAAAATTAATACTATCAGCTAATAAAACCAAAAAGTTCCCTGCTATAGTATAGACTTTTTAGGTCTATGCTCACCAACTAACCAACCATATGATGTGAAGAAATATAATTATAGGGCAAAGAATGTCAATGAGATTCCAAGATGCAGATAGATATGTGTTGAAAGGTAAAGGTCAAAATATTGATAATTTTTATTTCTCATGTATCATAGGAATCCAATTAATTGATGCTAAAATCTTATGAATGGTAACTAATTTATAAATCTATTTACAGACAACAATGTCGAGTCAATTAACATCACTGTCCCTTCTAAGTATTTAAACACTCTTTATGGTCTCCCAATACATCTGCATTTTCATGTTGGCAACAATCAGATGGAGAATCAATTTTACAGAAAAAAGAACCAATTATGAAATGCCAAAAAATATCTGAAACAGCATCAGATTCCTGATGGGAAAGCATCAGCCCCACTTCTGAAGAAATATAGCCATTCAATAATACAAACCCAGAAAATGAAAGGACAATAGCCCCAATATGAAAGGACACATATTCTGGAGGGAGTCCTAGATAGGAATAAGTAAGTGGGCCAATGACATATTCAACCCACAACTAAAACTTATCATTGCTACTATATTATGACACAGTTGATCGTAAAGGAGATCCTCAATAATGCAACACGGACCTCAAAAGAACGGATCAGGGTCCGGACTCCAGAATCGTGGAAGACCAACTACCATGTGTCCACTGACTACCCAGCTGCCACTCCAATATATTAATTAATTAAAAAAGTCAAATAGTCAAAAAAATTAAAGGACTTAATTAACATTTAATCAGCCTCAATTGGAGGATTTTTTTAAAAATAATTTTGAAATCTCTTGATGTGTCAATAGTGAGATTCTAAAACCATCAAATTAACTATATGGCTTGTTACCAAATTCTGATTGACCTGAAACAACTTATTGATTAATAAATTAGATTATAAACTGTACATGGTCCCTCTATGACTTACCTCCCCAATCTACCCAATCACACACACCAAAAACCACTTAGTGCCAAAAACCAGACTCCATTATTTCAAACGCTATCTAATCCCACAAGCTCCTTAGACAAACTTTCCATGCTTCTTGAAGAAAACATTCCCATTAATGAATTGGCAAAATCCAAACAGTCTAAGTACACTAAGGAAAACGAAAATGAATTTAAAGACTCATAAAAAAAATTCACAATAAAAATAATATTAAGATTTTCTTGTATTGAAAATCAATACTATATTGTTATGAATAATTTTTTTAGGTATTGCATGATTATTTAATGGATGAAAAATTCCTAATAACTAAGCAAAGTTCGCTTTGTAGAATTCATGGCAATAAAATCTTAAGGCCTATAACTTACGTGTAAGTTCCATTAGCAAGCTCAATCAAAGCCCTGACAGCCACTCGCCGGCGGGAAACCACCTCAGCTGCTACTAACTCTACTAAGGCCGGAATAACACCCAGCTCAGCCATCAACTTTCTTATCTTAATATCTTCTTTAGCTAATTTCCCAATTTCCAAAGCCGCCATCTCCTTCTCTTCCCAGCTTCCAAAGTGAAGTTTCTTGACTGATCTTTGTAATATCAAAGAATCATCTTGATCACCTTCTCCATCCATAGCTACTACATGCACTTCTTCTTTGCTATCGACCAATAACACTTTGCCTCTTATTTGCTTATTCTTTTGTGCTGTTTTGGGTTGCAAGAACCGCCTGATACGTGTAAAGAATTGAAGTTTCGTGTAAGAAGCCAACCAAATAGAAGAAGAAGGTATAGACATGTTTGATCTTTGTGCCTTGGACAATAAAAGAAAATCAAGAAATGGTTCTTTGGTTTTTATAAAGAAAACCAAGAAATGGCTCTTGGGTTATAGAAAGAAAGTCAAGAAATGGTTTTTGGGTTAGTTTTGTTTTGGCGAAAAACTTGATTCTCATACGGAGCCGTGAACCTCGTTAGACCGTGTGTGTTAGAGCAAAAACTACATAGGAGGGCCAGCACAGCACGGGGCACATGAAAGGGAACAACGATGTCTCTCTTTATAAACCCACACCCGTGATTATATAATCTTTTATGTCACTTTTCTTTTTTATAGTTACAATTTACATACATACCCATAAATGCACATGTGTAATGACTAATTAATCACTAAGATCATGCTATATGCCTATTAGACAAAGGGATTAGTGAGACATGTGGTTAATAATATTAGACTAATTTAGCTACAGTAAGTGGGATTCAGATTTTGTCACGTATTGATCTTCCTGCAGACTACTCCAATAGGGAAGTTTCGTGGAGGAAGCAAAATCGGACGGCCAAGACACTTTGTTGACTGTTTTGTATTAAAATAAACTCAGCACTAATATAGGGTCTGTGGTGTTAATAAATGGAGACAGATCTTGATTTTTATTTTGGGTTATGGCATGTGGGTTTCTGGTAGCATCAGCCTGTAGATGCTCTGAAAAAAGAATCGATCCAATTCTTGCAATGTCAAATGTGCCATCCACGCAGTGAAAATTGTGTTGCTAGTCCCTAGTCAAATAAATTTTTATTCTTTTTTTTTAAGGAAAAAAATCTAAATCTGAATCAGTGTTGTGATTTTCTCACATGGACAGAATGATTGGATAATTTTCTATGGCAAGAGGGAATCGACATTCATATAATTCGTCTGTTACAATAATTTCTAATAGAAATAAAATACTCATCATATAATTGTGTTAATAAATTTTGGTTAATTAAATGCAGTAACATGAAACTGCCTGATTTATGATGTGTCCTCTGCACTTGGGCATGTACAAAAGGAAACCAACCAACATTGTATAATTTTCTTGTCTAGGGAGACAGTGGCAATCTGCCATTTCTTCCTAATAATGGTTTCTAGGTGTTGCATCTGGCAAATGAGCTCAATCAAGAGGATTAATTGGCCATCATGACACCAGGTTTCTGCGTTTTACCTATTGCCAAATCTAAGAATTATAGCTAAGATTTGAATCTCATCAATACAATCGTTATTTTTAATACTAATAAAAAAATTTAAGAGCTATAGATCTATTACCAAGGGAGATAATTGTGACATTAATTAAGTTTATAGTATAACCTATTTAGACTGATTCATAATAAGTTTGGAAACATTTTAAACTATAACAAAAATTTATCTACAGCTAGTGTATGAAATTTTATTTATTTATTTAGCTGATTAGTGAATTATAATTTAAATAATTATTTATATCCATTAATATAAATTATTATAATATATTGTTCAAAGATAAAATCTGCATATTTATTTAAATTTAATAATAATTATTTTATTTACTGAATATATATAGCTAATTATTTCCGTCCAACAATAAAAAACCGAATTCATGCAAAGAGTTTTGTCCGAAGTTGGTCACGAGCAAGACCACTGGTACAAGTCCGACGTTTTGGGATTTGAATCATTTGACATTGTTGGAGTCTTGTCATGCAATTACAAGTTTCTTTCTTTTTTTAAAAAGTGAATGATTCGGTTGATGAAATAAATATGTAACCATCAAATTATTTACTTGATAATATATTTAATTAATAAAAGATCAAGTAAATAATTGATTAAGTTTTTGTTTAAACTGAAATTACAAATAGGAAATTTCTTGGACCATATTAGAAACAGGGATCTTTTGGGTAATTACATCTAATTAAATTTGGTTGAACACTGTAGCATTGTTCACATTATTATACTATAATGTTATAATTAATAATTTATCATTAAATTAGATAAAAGTTATATAAACACTATAATGTCATTTACATTATTACACTATAATATTGTAATTAATAATTAATTGTTGGATTATATTGGCTTATATAGAATAGAATATAATTATATTAGATGAAAATTATTATTTACTATTAGATTAGGTCATGTTATTTGATTGTATTATAAAATTTGTCACTGTAGAATTCAGTTAAAAGTTATAATATATCATTAGATTAAATAAAACTAGATATTATTGAATTAAATGAAAGTTATTCATCATTTTTGAATTACATCACGTTATTTAACGACAATATAAAAACATTAATATAGAATTCACCTTAAATTTGTATCTACAACTCATCTTCGAAAAGGAAATAGTACATAGCCATATAACTATATTAAATTTTCATTTTTTTAGGGACAAAGTGATATCATATGTTAATTTTTCAACATTGTCTGTGCATCAAATATGAAATTTATCCTATTTTAGAGTTTCGTTTATTATATGAAAAAGATTTTTTAAAAAATTTATTTTATGGGAATATATTTTTTGGTGTTTAGAATATATTAAAAAATATTTTTTGGTGTCTAGAATATATTGAAAAATATTATTTTTTAATTTATAAAATTATACTAGAATTTCAATTATAAACACTTTATATTTATATTATTTATTTTTTATATAAAAAAATATATTAACAATAAAAATTTGTACGAATCTTATTGATCCCCAGCTACTATTATCAATTAGTGATAATCGGTGATAGATATCAAGAGTCTAAGATAAGTAGTAATTTTATATATATATATATATATATTATTTTTTATTTAGATGAAATTTATTAAAATTTAAAAAATTATTTTTATTTGAAAAAAATTACTTTAAAAAATAACTTAATTTTTTATAATAAAAATGCATTATATTAATTAGTTTTTTTGAATAAAAAAATGAAACATAAAAAACTCTACTATTTTTGAATGTTTTAAAATCGAACCTGTCAGTATATCAATATTTTAAAACAAGACCAATCAGTAAATTGTAGTAACTTATTTAATTAATTGATTTGATTCAATTAGTTTAATAATAAATAAAATTTAAAAATATTATTAAAATAATTTTAAAAATATAAATATATTTATAACAATTAAAAATAAAAAATTAATATTAAAATAGATTTAAATTAATTATTAATTTAATTTTTGGCTTTCAAAACATTTCTATTTTTCCGTGGAGTGATTTTGTGACAGAAACAAGTGAACAACTAGTTCACGAGTGAGCATAACCCAAAACGTTGGGCATGAATCTGAATGGATTTCAGTAACTTAAAATTCTGGGGATAATAAATGAGAAGTGCACCAAAACTGTCCTGTATGGAAAATCTTTGTAGGTTTGCATTATTGAACCTGTGGTGGGGGTGTGGTATTTCCACGTCAGATTCCACTATGGCCCTTATTCTATCCATCAGTTGAAACGTGTGGAAATGAGTGGTCAGGCGCTCGAGCATGCAATGGGTGACGAACCCCAGAGGATTACGTGCACAAATGAGGTGTGCCGCTTTATCTATTTTCAGAATTAGACCAAATCAATCTATCGAATTATTTAAAATAAAAAATTCACCAGTGATTTAATTTGATCTTAAAAATCATCTTTCTTTTTGCCCGTGACAACCCTCTTCCAAGATAGCATCAAATCTATAAGACAAATTCAATTAATGCCACGTGGCATGCCATCAAAGGCCATACAACACTTGATAAAACAGAACTTGAAATGAAACTCCCAAAATGGCAAATCAATCAAAAGCTCGTGAACAGTAAATTGTCGAAAATATTAATTATTTTAGAGCCGTAAATAAATTAAGCACTTATGAATAACTTAAACAAAATTTTTAAGCTTATTTACATAATAAATAAAATTATTTTTACATATAAGTGTATTCAGTTTGTTTAAATTTATGGACTTATTTATAAGTTGATGATGGTTCATCTAATGATTATAGCTTAAAAATAATCTAAAGTTCCATTTGTTTTATGAAAATAATTTATTTGAGAAAATATTTTTTGAGCAACATTTTTTTTTGGTGTTTGAAAGATACTATAGAAATGTTAATTTTTTAATTTATAAGATTATAACAAATTCAAATCATAAATATTTTTATATTTATATTATTTATTATTAAATACAAAAAAATACATTAAAAATAAAAAAATTATAAGTCTTATATCGATTGATGATGATAATTGATGAGTAGTAAAAAATGATCAGTGATAATAAATGCATATATTTATATTATTTATTTAGTTTAATTAAATTATTAAAATTTAAAAAATGATTTTTTATTTTTAAAATAAAAAATTATTTTTCTGACAAATGAATTATTTTTTTTAATCAAAAAAATTTATTACTAATTAATTTTTTTAAATATATCAAATAAAAAATATAAAAATATTTTTTATGAAACAAACGAGGCTAAATTTATGGCCTATGAATTTGTTTGTTAGTTAGATCCACCAATGCAAATGAGAATAAGAGAGAGAGAGAGAAAGAGATAAGGGCTAAGTGTCCACAACCAACCACAGCATTACCAAACGAAAGATAAAAAGTTATTGGATGTAGCTTATATCATCCGCAGTAATGGGTGTCTACACATGCGGCAGAAAAAGCGCTAAATCCCCACTTGCTAGAACTAGAACGACGGCTGCACTTCTTGCAAGACTTTGAGGTGGCAGCAGAACGAAGAAGACTCCATTTTTTCTTTTTTCTATAATCTATGCTCTAACCTGAAGCTTTTAATAATTTTCTGCGATTAATTTGAGGTTTTCACGATTTTCAATTAACATATACAAGTGGGAATATTATTTCGGCTGCCGACTTGTGCCTAATAATAGTTGACATCTGAATGTGCAATAGGCTTCATAAGGTATCTCAAAAAAATTTTTTTGTCATTTTATTTGATTTTTACAGTGATTCGAGTGTTTTTTTTTTAAATTTTTTAAGCTAATTTACATAATTATCAAAATATTATATTTTTTTAGGGGGCAGGCAAACTCAACTATTGAATTAGAAAACTAATTCCTGAATTGGTATAAAAAAAAAATTAAAACTTATTGTATTCAATAACAACATAAACCAATTTGTTAGTTTTATTTTTGTCTTGTCGTTTAAAGTGAAATTTTGCCATTTAGGTGTATAAAAATCAAGCAATAGCTATTTTTCTTGTTAGGTGTTTAAGCATAAAATTGTACGCTTAGATGAGCTGATTTCCAAGAATAACTCATAATTTCTGACTTTGAAATCCCATATGCTATTTTATTCGTAATATTGACTGACAAATGATGTCGCATGCCGACTTCTAAGTTTCAACAGATGGTGCAAATTAGCACTCACTTAGATCTATTCAACGATGATCTGATGCAAATGCAAAAGCTGTAAAGAATTTTTTATTTTTTTTTTGTTAAAAAAAGGAAAAGGAGAATGGTGGACTCTGGTACAAATTCGAATAACGATTTCAGCTGTAGACTTCCATTCGCGCCATGGTGACGGGCCGTTAAAAAAGAGATGCACCAGCTGGGAATCGAACCCGGGTCTGTACCGTGGCAGGGTACTATTCTACCACTAGACCACTGGTGCCGTACGGCTTCTGTTCTTTAATTATTAAATTTAATATTAATAACAATTTTATGTTATTGACATATATTAATAAAAATATATAACAATATATTAGTTATATAATTTTGCATTTTAAATTCAACGTAGAAGGTGTATAAATATATTAATATTTTAATTATGAAAACTATAAAAGTAATATTTTGATTTATATTTGGTACATCTTACATGTATTAAGTTATATGTTATAAATATATCTTATATGCAATATGTTACTTTTACTGATATTTTAAATTAATTAAATAATATTTGATCTAAAATCTAATTTTGAGTTATATTTTGTAAACTTTAAGTTAATATATGATCAATGATAATTATTATTTTGTATAAATATGAAATTATTTTCAACATCGTAATTATACGTACTTGAATCCAAAATATTGAGATATAAATATGTGGACACTTAAGATGAGTTCCAATAAACCTGAAGCTCCAACTAGCATAGTGGTACCATAAACATTGATTCCATCTTTGCAAATTTTCAAACTTTTCGTCTTGCAAAATAATTAGATTTCTTTGCTTTCATTGTACCAGTAAGCATGATAAATTCTCATACACTCACTGGATCTGGTAAACTTAGGCTTTCACAATAATACTTGGACTGCAAGTTCAGAATCCATTATGGTTCATTTCCTGGGATCTGCCTCGCCCCCTTCACCAACACAACCCACTAGGTGCCAAATTTTGAGGCAAGATACTGCCTTGCGGTTGCAACTGAATCAATCGTGTGAAGGCACAGGATAGGGGGAAAAAAATGCTACACTTGGACTTTAGTTGTTAAACTTGAATTATCATGCTATGAGGCATAAAGCAACAAACCTTAGACTTGCGCTGGTTCCTCCCTCTCCCACTAATTACTCTGTCCCCATCCCTGATAACTATCGGTGTCCATCGAATATCAAATCTGTAAAAATCATGATTATGGTGATGTATACATGTTGTAACAGATTAAAGATGATCAACTGCATTGAATTCATACATAATATTAACAAATACATTACTAAAAGCAATTAGGAAAGACAAGGATTTTTATAATTCAACACAAACATCATCATCCGTCTCATTATCCCAGTCAAGTTTAAAAGCGCTAGCTGACTTCATCAACTCTGTGAGTCCAGTGACATCCTCCAGATAGGTAGGGTAATTAACTGCTTGGAGCAGGAATTCCATTCCTCTTTTCCGATACTCAGATACCACCTGAAAAGCTCATTTGATCAGAGCTTAAACATGCAACTAGAAAGGCGACTAAAGAACATGTTAAAGGAAAAAAAAAAGATCAAATGCATTATATTCATCATGCAGAAATTGCTTTGCCTGACAAAACTTTTAACCAAGAAAATTATAACAAATTTATGTGTACATGTGATTAGCATGCATGAAACATTTCACAGAACTCCTAAATAAAAAATGCAATAATAAACAGGAACAGATTCAGTCTCTAGAATTAATAGCTAAAAATGAAATAGATGGATATGGGCATCAATAGTGGCACCTACCATCTAATGAAACCTACTCTTAAAATGGTTTGTACAAGAAACTTCTCTTAGTTAGGACAAGTGACAGCACCCTTTTTCATCTCTATCTCTGGATCCTCAAGTATTCTAGATTAGCCAAACACAGGTGTTATAGAATTATTCTTTCATTTTCTTCCCCAATAAAGTGAAAAGAAATTACTACATAAAAGTGTCATTGATGAATAACATCCCAATCCTAATGGAACTAATTCTATAATGAAATAAGGATAATTTTATCTCAGCAGTCACTCCTTCAATACCGTGATACTGAGCAAAGAAAGTTACTTTTGGATAAAATACATATTCAATTATATGTGGTGTGAAGGATAAGAGAAAAGGGTGAAACAAAATAAAATTATATATATATATATATATATATAGATTGAAATGATATAAAAATATATATACTCCAGCACAAACTGTTAAAACATAGAAGAGGCAGAGAAAAGAAGTTTTTCTTCATTGACATCCCTCATAACATGTGAAATGAATAACTAATATACTGTCTTTCATGAACCTTGTTGAAACAAATTATTTTAAATGCCACAAATTTCATGCTAATAATTGGATTTCTTGGACATCTGCCTAAGACATCCAAAATCCAAAACAAACACATCCATTAAGCAGCAAATCAAATAGTATAAAATTCCAGGGATTGGTATCAATCAAACTGTTATCATGGATTAAGCAGGCAAATGAAAGTAAAAAGAAATTCCTATAAAAAACTCACAGTGCTGGAACAAGCAGTGCAACTATCAGAAGCATGGCCCACAAGTGTCATTTGGGAAAATTGATGAAGAGAACCTCGAATCTGATGGGGTAAAATACCAAGAGGTTGCTCACTGCTTCCACTGTTATTGGAGTTTGCAATATCACCTGCTGCATATATCCTGTATACACATAATAGATGGAAAACTCATAACAAGGTCAAATGAGGACTTATGGACTCCTTCCCATAATGACTGACAATGATTAACAATGGCAGTTAGTCTATGAACTTACTCATTAGGATGATGTAAGATGTCAACAAAAAGTTCAACTGCAAGAGATGAAGCAATAGGAGCAAGCCCTGGACGGGTAACAGTGCATTGCTGGTCCAAAGTGCGATTCGCAGTCGACTGCACAGAGAGTACATGAATCATTGCCAGAACTTGATAAGCTCAAAACAGATAAAATATCAAATCCATCGCATTCTGGTACATTACATCAGTTGGTGCAACCACATCATTGCAGAAGTAACAGCCTAATCTCTGCCCTTCCTCATCAGCCAAATCAAGGTTGTCAATATCAGCAGATAATACATTTGCAGCATTAGTTTTTTCTTCATAAGTTGATTTAAGAGGACCTCGGCCATGTCGCATGACCAGGAAGCTATCAAACCCCAGAGCGGCAGTTATAGCAATCTATGGAAAGATAATAGAAAACAAAGAAGGAAAATATCAATACAAGCAATAATGATGCTCAATCCAACTATTACAAGACGGTCATGTAAACAGATTCTCCTAAAAAATGTGAGCTAAGCTAGATTAAAAAACCATAGCATCGAATATCACAAGAAAGGAACAAGCTACACAAATTTAATTAAAAAAATATAACCTTGTTAGCATTTGCACAAAAGAGGGCAGGAAGCCATCGGCTCTCTCTTGTATCAGTCAACAAAAAGATGGCATCATGAGAATCAACCAAATCATGAAGACACCTACAATCTTCAAGCATGCTTTCTTCTTCTTGGCTGCTCACTGGATGTCCAGGCATTGGTATAGCCATGACAACACCTTCTGCTTCCTGAGAAATGAATTATCAAACAGCTGAGTATAAGAAAAACTTCAACGTTTTTTTAGCTAAGCCTTGTGTATTAGATTTAGGAGTTGAATTATATACCACAGCGGGAAATATTCGCTTGAGGCTTTTAACTGCCGCCATGGCTTTGAAATCACCCCCATTGAGACAGTCATCTAATGTGTATAGTGACTGCCTTAATGGGTTTGACATAGCCACCCTGCCATTGTCAAGTAGAGTAATTTTCCGCACGCCCCAAGACTGTAATACACATAATCTTTGAAACCCCAACATATGCAACATAAAGTTACAGATGTAATCCCATAAACACATACCATAAGCATGCGGGCAACCTGACATCCAAGTGTACCTGCTCCTAAGAGAAGACACTTAATAGAAGATAACTTATCCAAGTTAAGGGAAGGCAAAGCACGCCATCGCATTAGTTTCAAATTCAAATCTGCTGCAGATATGGCTAACCTATAAAAAAGGTCTCAGCAAGCCAATATAAAATAGAATGATGTGATGAAAAGAAAGGAATGGAACTGCACACATATACCTTGTTGGATCCATGGATTTAGCCAGGTTAAGAACCCTGGATATGGGTCTGCCTTTGTTAAGTTCCCATCCTACTGCACTAGGCACACACTGTGGATCTCTCCATCCTGGATACATATCATTAACAAGCTAAAAATCCAGTATGGACAAAAATCAAACCAGTAGGAAGTCAAAACCAACAATAAGAATAGAGTTGTTACCCAATTTCTGCCGCTCTACCTTGTGGAAGAGTAATTGAGGCTTCACCAACAAGGGACAATGCCAGATCTGCAAAACCACGATTCTCTCTATAGCATAAAAAGCGAACAGCTTTTAGATTCCATCTTAAACAAATCAGTGCTAGGAAGTTGCGAAGAAGCCAACTGGGATGATTTGGAAGATGACAGGGGTCATAAAAACCAAATAGCACCTGCTAAAAACAAGCATAGTAGCTTTAGGAAAGCAGCATATGTATTTCTTCATTATGGTAATCATCATATTGATCTATCCTATAAAATTTACAGGAAATAGTCTTATCCACTGTTGCAAGTCATTTCACCTTCCAAAGAAAAGGGAAATTTAAGAAGACAGACCTTTTGCCCATTACCCTCGCAAGCTTCCCAGTCATTAAGATGCCTAATAGTAGCAAGGGAATTGGAATCAATATAGACCAGAAAGAATGGCACTTCTGCAGGACATTATAAGATCAAATTAGTTTTCCCATCAAAACAAAAACAAAAGGAAGAACAAAAATGTATCACAGGAAACTGAAATCATGGGGATAACTTTACCAGCAGTCAAGCTCGACTTACGCCATTCATTACAAGCTGCCGACACAGATTCTGCCTAAACATTGCAATAATACACTAATATCGATAAATCAACAGCCACGTAAGTTCCTATATATCTAAAAAAATTCCAACAACGATGTACAATTCAATCACCTCTTCCAAACTAAACCACTGCGAAGCAGGCTTCAAGTCGACAAGCATAGCAGGAGGATCAAGCACAAGGGCAGGGAAAGCAAACCAGTAATGAAAGCTCCATTTTTTCAGGTCAGCAAAAGAAATAAGAAGAAACCTCGACAACACTGCACTGTCCTCCACAGCTTTTCCAGAGTGTATGTCTTCCCAAATCTAAAATTACTCACTAATTACTCATAGTCACACTTACAAACCCTAATTTATTTAACAATTAACACCAATTATACCATAAACGAGAAAAGAAAAGACCAGACTAGACCTTCCTGGCTTCCTCCTTGAGCAAGGTTTTCTTATCCAAGGCATTGTAGGCCTCTAAAGTATTAGTATTGTAAAGAATTCCAGGAACAGAACATCTGTTCCTGTTGCCGAGCGGAATTGAGAATTTCTCGTGGTCGTCACCAGGTAGGGATTCCGCCAACAGAGTCAAGTGGTTCGATACGTGCGGATGCGAACACGGCGCGTAGAAACCTGCAATTTTTAGAGTGCAGTTTAATTTCGATGATTAAAGAGAGCAAATTTGATAATAACTTAAGGCGTAGTACCGGTGATGGGAATGGGGGAATCGTCAACGCCTAACTTGTTGAGCTTCAAGGAAGATAATCTGTGCCAGAAACCCTCGTCGACGAAGCTTTGAATCGGTGCGAATTGGAGTATCGATCCATGACCACTCTTGTCTTGTTGCGCCATCGATCGATTAATTTGAACGATAGAAATTGCACCACCACCTTCTTCTTCTTCACGTGAAATTCGAAGTTTTTAAATAACGGCTTAGTTATTACTAACTACTAGTGCCATCGTTTAAGGATTTGCACTGAATGGATTAGAGAGGTTTGATGTAAATGTGTTTAATGAATTAAGCTTCTTTTATGAATTTTTTTAATGATATAAATCAAAATAATTATTGAAATTTAAAATTTTATATATATTTACATTGATATATTCATTTTTTTAACTCTCAAATTAATATAATTCTAATTGTGTCATTTTATGTGTTTGTGACTTAATGTGAAATATGTTGTTTATGGTTCTATTTGATAAACTATGTCGCTATTGATTCATAAAATAGTTAATAACATATAGCATTCATATTTTAGATATAAAATTAAATAAATTAAAATATAAATATAAAAAATAATATATTTCTCACCTTTATTAAATTTTAAAATGCTATGATTATTAATTTATAGTTATAAAATACAAAATTAATCAATATATATGTTACTATCTTTATAGCAATTTAATTTTTTTATAAAAATTATACATAATAATTTAAAATAAATTATTTTATATAAATAATTAAAATATTATAATAAAACTTTGAGAACAATAATGAGATAGAGACAATTTTAACCTTTCTTGTTTTATTATTACTCAGTACTTCAAAAAAAACTCTACATAAAATTTGATAAAAGCTAAAGCTGATTAAAGTTATATCACTATTAAATATTATATTTTATGATTCAGCAAAGGAATATTAAAACAGTATCAGCATGGATAAGTTACAAGAAACGATAGACACGGGATTTTGGAGTTTAACATTACAGCACAGCTAGATATGCTTACAACCAAAAAGAAGGATACTATTGCCACCTATCTTAACACCTGAGGCACCAACGGCATTGTCATCAATCAACAATAAAAACTAGCACACACAGCATCACAAGTATTTCATACTTTCTACACATGACTTTGATCCAGAGTAATCACCGAATAAGAGTATGAACATCACCATCACCATTAACAGCAACAGCAGAAGCAACAAGAAGAAGATTTTGGCTCTCAAGAAGTCGAGCTGGAGGATTCCAAGTAAGTCACCTTCCTTCTCTTGTTTGGGAGTGTTGTTCTCGGTGAGTATTCAGGAGAGATAGACCCTTTCTCCAGGACCGAATTCAAGGCCTGGCGAATAGCATTTGTAAGAAGCTTTTGTGCTTCACCATCATCAACAGCATCCTTATTTCTGCAGCTAGTTAAAAGAAGCACATTCTTTAACCTGCCTTCTAAGGTTGATATTTCTGCATCCACAATTTTCAATTGAAGGGCATCAACTGCTTGTCTTACGTCCGATAGAAGCTCAGCTCTATAATCACAACATAGGGATGCCTTAAAAGACAAAGTTCCATCTCCTGCTCCATTGTCATATGCTTCAACTTTCACTTCATCGTCATCCATTGGGATGAGAAGACCCTCGCTGCCTTCTATTGCATTTTTCTTCAGTTCTTTCACTTGGCTAATAACTTCAGCAAGCAATGTGGCTTTGTCCGTCTAAACCAATAAGAACTCAAGTCAACATTGATATGAGGTCCATAAATCGGTAAACAATTATCAATTTCACAGGCTAAATAAATTAAATATGTAAATTAAAGTGGGATTTCTGTCAACACTATGCTTGTACTAGTAGTGACATACCAGAAAGATATATCTCCATATATCAATGCTACCTGCAAAAGTAATTTGGTTAATTAAGGAAAGCATGACCTATCCAAGTGTTATTTTTAATTCAAAAGCTTGGCATATAGCCTCCAAGAGAAAGACAGGTACACCAGAATATTTAGACAAAATGGTCTGATAGAAACATAAATAACTGATGTGATTTTGTTTGACTTTGCTAACATTTGCACTAACCACAGCAGATGACAGTGATATATGGAGATAAAACAACAAAACAAAGGACAATGCTAATGAAATAAAATCATATATCCTACCCTTAATATTGTCATGATTCAAATACTGAGAATTTAAAAATCTAGTGGCTTTTCTTGTCCTAGATGTCTGTTTCAAAATTGCGGTTCCAACCATGAGAAGATATCATATTTTTCAGCCAACAAACCAATGTCTAAGGCATCACATATATCTTTATATATTTACACACACATAAAGAATAGACCTCTTGGTGGGCTCATTAACACAGCAGCTGGCATGGTGCACCAACCATCCAATAAGAATCATCTGTCCACTAACCAGTGATATGAACTTATTACTATAATATATGTACAAGTGGCTCACAAGAATATAATTTATATGGTGTCCTACAGACAAAAACTTTGACTCTGAAATATTAATTCATTAACTAAAATCGTTGTCTGGGTTTACTTCTTGCTAAACAACTACGATATCAGCAAATAAACTTTGTTGGTTGAACTTATATCAGCAGCCATTGATGAACAATTCCCTTCCTTTTTCTTGAACCAAGTTAGAATAGTTTATATCTAGCTGATAACATGCACAAAACAATGGTATCATTCATAAATTAGTAATAACCAAAGAAATACTATTATACATTCATAAGTTAAAATTACAGAAGCTGTTCAAATTCATCAGAAATTATCATTATCCTTTTTTTTTTTAGTGCTCAAACTCTCTGGTATCTCCACACTCTTTAGATATAAAATTAGACCTTTAGCTAAATTAAAACAGTCCCATGTCAACTACTTTACGTTCTCAGTGATACCATCTTGTATTAATTTGAAGTTTACACTCAGAGCACTTAAATATCATTTGAAGATGGAATATCCCCTAGTTGACTTTATTTCCTGAAATGTCCAGACTTGATTCTCCAATGTAATGAATTAAGTAATCTAGAAGATGTACTGTAAACTTAGAGCATGTTGGTATTGTACTACCAAGCAAATATTGAGAAAAAAGTTAAAAAAAAAAAAGAATTATCTTTACTGATTGATAGTAGATTTTCTTTAATATGAAGTTTGTGAGTTAAAATTTAATTTTTTTTAAAAAAAATCTAGCCTTCGAAGATTTTTCTAATGGCTATTAAATTAAATGGACAATTTGACTAAATTTAATTAAAACATTTCAAAATGAAAAAAAATTATAGTAATTTTACAAGCAAAAGTAGATTTTTAGAGTAGCAATGCCAAACGTACTCTTGATTAACATAGTATTTGCTTCAAACATGGAAAAAAAAAAAAAAAAACAAAGTACTAGCAAATTTTTAGAGAAGCAATGCCAAACATGCTCTTAATTAACACAGTATTTGCATCAAACATGGAAAAAAAAAAAAAAGTACTATAACATAACGTCAAAGGATCAAACCCTATTGATACACATCCTTAACTAGCTAAAGAATGGTGATACAGGGATCGAATACCATGTACAGGATTTTTGATTTCCATGTACATTATTTATTCATTCAATTGAGGCTCTTCTCGAGTGGAAAAAGCAAACTTCAATTAACTTGAGATTAAGACTTAATTGAGTTGAGTTGTTCAATAGAGGCTCTTAAATATAGATACTATATATTTCAGAGTTACAGTTCAAGAAAGTGTTTATTTTACCCTCTTATAGTCTGGCAGAACTTAATTCAGTTTTAATCCTAAACCCTCAACCCCTCAAGTCTTTACCGCTCTAAATTCTTATTCCTTCAATTTTGTCCATATTCTCTCACTATCCAAACATCAAACGCTTGTGTCATTAACAGTTTCAAGGACAATTTGTTCAAAGAAATATATCCATTCCGTTAGCTATATTCTACTCCTATTATAGATGCCTTTAGCCTGTTGAGGAGATGTTTGTCTTTTATGCCAGTTTATATTCCAAGAGACTGCAATTGGGTGGCCTATTCAATGGCCTCTCTTATTCCTTTTCTGTTTATATATACAGCCAATTGCCTTGGCCTGCTCATAATATGAAACTTGAGATAGTGTAGTTCTAAGAAAAAGCAAAAGAATCAAATAGGCATATGCTATAAATTGAAAGGTATATAATGCTAATATGAAAATTTGGTACGGAGCAAAAATAGCAAAGAGAATGGATATTAACCTTTTCTGTGCAGGGGACAAGACCACGAAGAGTAGCAAGATGAGCATTGATCCTTTCTCTTCTCCTCCTCTCTGCCTCACTATGGCTCTTCAAAGCAGCAAGAGCCTTGGCCTCAGATATCTCTTTCTTCCCTACCCTCGCCGCCGTTGCCTTAACCAGTTCTCCCTTCTCATTATCCAACACCAAAGCATGCGATAACATCGACCTACCTCGCAAAGTCCCATTAAAACCCTCTAATCTACGGGAAAATGGGTCCGACGTGTTAAAATAAGCGTACCCAGATGAAGAAGAAGAAGAGTTTGCGTTATAAAAGTAAGAAACCATTGATTAATTCAAACAAGAATATGAAGATTAATAGAAAATAGAGTCTTTATATGGTTAATTATGAGCCAGAAGTAGAGTAGTAGATCAGGCCTGGCGGACGAGTGGTGGGGGCGAACCAAAAGGAGAGTTTTTGAAGAGGGAAGTTTTGTTGTTTAACAGCAACCTTGTTAGTGATTGATATTTCCATACCGGAAAAAGGACCAGTATTGGGTTAAGGGGCTTGAAGATATGTTAGAAAGAAAAAATCCACATTTTCTTCTTGATTGTCTTCAAGACCATTCTTTCCTTTGATATGTGTGAGATTCTTTACAAGAAAGACAGAAAATTCTTGAAAGTATGAATCTTTTTGATGGAATTCCAATAAGTATTGGAGAAGGGACAATGGAAATGATAACAACGATGGTTTCTTTAAGAGCAGAGAGGAAGGTGAGAGCTAAGCGTTTGATGAGGCTATGGAACTTGTAGCTCAGCTAATCAAGCAAATATAGAGAGAAAGATGGAGGAGGAAGCCTAAAAAAGTTTTTATTTTTATTTTATTTTTTAAAAAAAGGTTCAATTCTATATTTGAGTGGTAGACGGTGAAGGCACTAAATTAACCCCTTGTCTAGGAGAAATTCTCTAAGTGAATTTAGTTGGGCAATTAGTATTATAAATTTTTTATTATATATTTAATATATGATATTATTTATTTAAAATTTATTAAATTCATTATATATGTGGTGTTATTTATTTAAAATTCATTAAATTAGATATACATAATTTCATATAAAATATATATACTAATTTATTATAGATAATTATAATTATATAACTCATATTTAATATTTAATTTAATAAATTTTAAATAAATAATATTATATATGAGATATATAATGAAAGACTCATAATTTTAGTTAATAAACTAAATTCACCTAAAAATCTTTCCTTATTCTAGGCATCTCCGGCTTGTTGAGACATCAGCTGGCGGTGCCGAAGAATCTAAAATTATTGGATAAATTAATTTGAAGATATCTGTATTGGCTTCTTTGGAGTGGTCTATAGGGGTAAAGCACAAGAAAGCATGACTCTTGCTATAGTTGGCAAAACAAAAGCACGTAGTATAGCTCGTGCCAAAGTTGGTAAAATATTTTTTGTGTAATTACCAAAAAAAAAAGAATGCAAAGAATATAAAATGTGAATAAAAATATTATATTAATAATTAATGTAAAATGTGAATAAAAATAATATATTAATAATTAGTGCTTATATCGATAAAATATATATAAAAATAGATTAATAAGCATTAAAATTGTAGTTTGATTGTTTGATTAGATCGAGTGAATCATAAAAATAAATTAAAAATATGAAAAATTAGTAAAAGTAAATAACAAACATAAGAATTATATACTCATTTTAAAAAATAAAAATTTATATAATTTTTAAGAAATAAAAATATGTTGAGTGATGTGCTTCACATAACTTATCAAAATCTTTCTTTTAATTATTAATGTAATTGGAAGAGTTAATAAAAATATATTTAAGAAATTATTTGCTAGAAAATGCTTGCTTTTAAGAAAATATATATTTTGTAGAAAAATAATTTTTTAAGAAGTATCAGTGTATTTTATAAGTTTCAATCTTTATCTATAATATATAAAAGAAGTGCAATTAATCACTTTTCTTTTTAAAGAATTGTTCTCATATTGAGAAAATTTTAAATTACTGCATTTTGCGAGAACTTGATCGATATTATCCAAAAAAAAAAAAACTTTATTATATCAAGTGCACATTTGATCAATATATGACTTACATTTTAAAAAATCGATTATTGTTTTAAAAACAAAAAAAAAAAATAAAACAATATCTATACATTGAAATTTTCAGCTCAATGTCTAATTTGAAATACTTTACACAATGTTGAAGTATTTTTCGTTGAAACACACATAAGTCCATCATTAGTCGTCATCGATTAGTGATGGTTATTAGTGATTATCGAGATTTATAAAAATTTTCATTTTTAATGTATTTTTATATTAAATAATAAATATTATAAATATAAAATATTTGTATTCTAAATTTTATTATAATCTCATAAATAAATAAAAAATTAATATTTTTTGTAATGTATTTCAAATATCATAAAATGCATCATCCAAAAAATATTTTCTTATAAAATATTTTAAAAAAATAAATAATATGTGAAATAAGCAAAACCTTATTCTTCATACATTTTAACTCCTCTCCTTTTCTCTATCTTTCTCCTTCTAAAATAAAGGGTAAGAGTAATCTCTATTTTTTTAACAATGCTAAACATGTCTATAGTAGATTAATTTTTTATGAAAGCAGTGAAAACTCGATATTTTTCAATAGCATTGCTGCAAATATATAGGTGCATTTGTTATTGTATTGAATATGAACCAATATGATTCAATTCACATGTTTTCATAGCTGCAATTCAAGCAATCATCTCCATGTCTTGATAGTCTTACGTTATGGTGGCTGAATATTCAAAATTGGTGTGCTTAAACGTGCAAAATTTGAGATAACCCAACTCATTTTGACACTAGCATGGAGAAAATTATTGTCACGCGATATTAAAAATATAATTTTATATAAAATGGTAAATTGTTTATATTAAATATATGTATTAATAATTTATATTAAATATAAGTATTGATAATTTGTATGCAGTAGCGATGTCACGTTACGTTCAAGAGAAGGGGGTAGTTGCCCCTTTTTTTGTGAAAAAATGCTAATTATAAAGTTTATTATTAAATGTGAGTAGTTTTTGTTGTCTTTTTTTTTTTTTATTTTTGACGGTTTACTCACCTTATTATTAAATTGTATTACTTTTTTATCATTTACTTAAAAGTTAAAACTGATATATTTGTGGTAAAAAGTCAAAAAGTTATTAGATAATAATTAAATAAAGATAAAAAAGATTTCTCTAAGATTAAAAAACTGAAATTACATATAAAAAATGAATTTATATATATCAAATTTGTGGTTTGTAATTTCATTTTTAATACGTAAGTTCATTATAATTTGTTCCTCTTTATTATAATTCCAGCTTCGCCACTGTTTATATGTATTATATTAAATATAAGTATTAATAATTTAATAGTCAATTCGTTTGAAAATTTTGTACCAAAAAAATAATTTTATTTGGTCTAACCTTATAATTAATGTTAGGAGCTTGATCAATAATTGAAGGTATGTCTATTTGCCGACTAAGCTAGCTCTTTAATTTACTAATTTTCATGATTATACGAGCTATGGTGGAAGCAAATCATTTGATCATTACTAATTATATGGAAAAAAAAAGAGTTGATTTTTTCCTCAAAAAAAAAAAAAAAAAAGAGTTGATTTTAAGCTGTGAGGTAAGAGTCTAATTGGAAAGCTTCTGCTTGGACAAAGTATTAAAGAGTTGCATGGAACTTGGAAGTAGCGCAGGGAGCTACCCCATGGCCTGATGGGGGCCAATGGCTTCTCAACAACTCTCTCCAGATTCCAACTATCAATTAAACAACAAAAGGCCAAAAACAAAACTTTGCTTCTCAATTTTCCAATTCTTTAAATGGTAGACCTTTCAAGAAAGGCTTGGGGTCCCACACACCTTGATGATGTGGACATTGCTTCTCTTCACAGTGGAGTACTTCATGCATTAATTATAATAAAATATTATATAGTATTCTCTTTGTTACAAAAAAAAAGTCAATCTTCTTTCTTCTAAAGGCGATTGTCTAATGTCTAGGTTCAGCTTATTTGAGAAAACATTAAAGTAAACTAAACCTTATAGAGAAAATAAACTAAATTATGCCTAGGGATTTTGTTCTTATGTCACCTAACCATTATTAAAGTCCTTTGGTCGATAATTACTGTTGCTGATATCTGATTGATATTAATTGCTTGATAAAAATTTATTATTTGTTATTATTAATATATTAAATGATAATTACAATTTTAATTATTTTATATTTTTATTATATTTATAATTATAAATAATAAATAATATTAATTAAAATTTTTATTATATATGTTGTGATATCTTTCTATCTATATTACCATAATTATTTTAAATATTTTAATTCATATTTATTAAATTTTATAAATTTAATATTTATTTACATAAAATTGATATAACTTTATCACCAAAAATTTAATAAGCTAATTATAAAAATTATGTATTTTTAATTTAATTTTTCTCTAAAATCATTGTAACTTATCAAATAAAAAACTAAAAAAAGTTATTGAAATAAATATAAAAAAATATAGCATAGATAAATTTTAAAGATAATTTTATTATTTAAATTTTAAAAATTGTTAGTAAAACTTTCTATTTGAAAATTTTTATGAACCGTAGCTGTTAGAACTCTAATAGTTTCCATATTTTCCTTACTAAATAATTTTTGTGAAACATTTTGAAATTAAAAATATAATTTATCTTCAAAAAAAATTAAGATAGACACTCTCCAAATACCAATTATATATTTCTTGATTGTTATCCACCCTTTGGAGAATTTGATAATTTCTAATATAAAAAGAATTATTTCAAAGTTACATATTTAATTTTCTAGTTTATATAGATTTTTCTTTTGGATGGTAATATTGACACTTTATAAAAGTTTTTTGACATTATCATTATTTATTTTATTATTCAAATTGAATATTATCCATTTTTAGTTATAGAATTCAGAATATCATATTTACAAATTAATGATTTTTTGAAAAAAATTTTAAATATCGTATTTACAATCCTTTGTTTTTATTAAAAAAACTTTTATTTTTTAAATTTATCAACAAAAATTCATTATATTTTCAAATATCTATGATAATTTTCAAAATTCATATAAAAGCCATAATGTATAAATGTGTACTAAACATATGAAACAAAATGTTAATATATATTATGAAATATTTTATTAAATTGAACATAGAACATAATTAATATACGGTAAAATTATTTGGTAGCATTCAATAATAGAATTTTATTTTAAAAAGAAGAACTATATATATTAGTTACATATTTATCGTAAGTAAATTTGAAAGGATGCATGAGTTAAAAGATAAAATATTTTTTAAAGAAAAAAGATATATTAAAGTAAAATAAAAAAGCACTTAATTTATTTTTGAATTATAATGTAATATCTTATATTATTTATGTTATTTTCAACCATTTAAGTATAAGAAGGTAAAATCTAAATATTTTAAACATTTTTTAGTTTTTATATTTTGCCATTGTTTTTTTTTTTGGCACATAGTATTGATTTATTTTTATCAAGACAATAAAAAAGTAAATCTATTGAAGTCATTACTTTAGTAAATATAGTATAAAAAATCTCTAAAATATTTGAAAAGCAAAAAATAAGTCATTCCTTAGTCCTTTTTTTTTTTTATTATTGTAACCATATTAAAATGATTGATATAATTTTTGTGTTGAAAATGAAATAATTTATTTCTATCTCCACATTTTTGTCAAAGAGATAACTTACTTATCTCTTATTTTCTGGAAAAAAGTTACATAATTAATGAAATACTTCTCAAAATGCGTTTTATGAGATAGGTTTGTATGCTTTTAGTATTAAAGCCAAATATGCGCGTGGATATTAATCTTTTGCACCATTACTCATGATAATTATGCTATTTAATACAAGTTAAGTCAATTTATTAATACCTTTTTTAGTTCATGATTCATAATACTTAGAATTACTTTTAATTTTAGATTTAATTAAGCCATAGAAATACTTATACTAAACCTTGTTTAGTGCAACTATTTTAATATGTGGTATTAGTCAATCCTATTTTTATGATCCTATGTTTGGTAAATAGTTTAGACAAGGATATAAATTATTAAAATAATCAAATTACCTAAACATTTTTGGCTCTCTATATAAAAATTGTATTTCCCTATTTTTTTATTTGTCTCAAAAAATTTTCTCATATTTTCATCTAGTATTCACTAATCGTTGGAATAAATCACCATTTTATTATCATATGATTTATTTTTTAGGACAATGATAATATAAGTATAAACAATTAAAAAATAAATTAAAAATTTTAGATCATTTTTGAAAAATAAAATAAAAAATTAAAATTATTTTAGAAATTTAAATTTTATGAATCATGGGATTAGTAATTTCACGAGAGACTGAAATATCAAAGACATGGAAAGTTGAGTTTTAGATAAGACTGATATCATAGGTTAACTAAGCCTTTGAGATTATTAAATTCAACCAATATCATATAGTGTTATTTACTAATATTATGGCTTAATTAAACATTTTTATGTGCCAAAATGTGCTGTTAGAGTGGTATTTTTGAACTAATACAAAGATTCAATCCAAATTTGTGACAAAAAAAAAAAAAAGACTTAATAAGACTTAGCTTATACACAAATTTGAAATGAGTTAAAAAATGTTAAGTTGAGTTTGATTCATTTGTAATCCTTTATGTGAATTAATAAATTAATTTAATTTAAATTAATTCAAATTTGATCATATTTAAATTATTAAAATTTTAAATTTTATTCAGAAAGTTTAAATAATATTTTATTTATTTAAATTTTTAAATTTAAGTAATCTTGTCTTAGTTATGTTTTATACTTTAACATAATATTTTGATCTATAATTAAAAATAATTTAAATTAAATTCATACAAAAATATTGTTTGAAATTAATATGATCTATTTAACAATTCTATATTTCACCCATAATAGAAGCAAAACTTTAAAATATTTATTATTTACACTATATTTGATATAAAATAAATTTTATAAATTTTATTTGTAGATCTTCGTTTTATATATTTGATATAAATAAAAATTCATTTAAAATTTTATTTTACTAAATTTTAAAAATTGATTATAATTAAACTAAATTTTATCAGATTTGATAGAATTTACTAATAAATTTTAAGACTATAAATTCTTTTTCCATTATGATAAAAAAACCTTTAATTAAATTTTTTTATCACTGTACTTTATATTTTTTCTTTTATTTCTCTCATTTTCTTTTTTCTTTCTTCTTCTTCATATAATCAATTTATAAGTCATGCAAAAAGAATATCAAAAAATAGTTTAAGATATTTATATTATTTATAATGTTAAATCTGGTTTTAAATGTGTTCTCTTTAATGCTTTTAAAATTGGACCATGATTGAATTTGTAATAATATAACTATTTTTAACATTTAACTTTTAAGTAAGATCATGTAAATTTAAAATTTTTTAGAATTTCGATAAAATTTTAAGTTAAAACAATTTGATATGATTTTAGTTTTAACCGATTTTTCTAAATTTAGCTATTTTTTATTTTAATTGATTTTTGATTGATCGAGTTTTAACCTTTATTTAAATTAAATCATTGATCAATTTCTAATTTTATAAATTTAACTAATCAATCTAATCTGATTTTAAAAGCACTCATTCTCTTTCACATGTTATTCATGAATCACACTTCTAAGCACTTTTTATTTTCTATTTTAATAAATGGTATCATCAGAGTCAATTGTCAGATATCATCGAATTAAATCATTTAGCTGATATTGTTAAAGACCAGTGATTCATAGAAAAACTATCAAAATTCACAAATGAAGAAACAACTTAAGATCACAAGCATAGTCCTTTAAGAAAAATTCAGTACACTAAAGATATAACTTAATATCATAAAGGAAACTGACCTTAGGCCCCACACTTAAGACTATCATAACTTACTACTGAGTTATTGATTTAATGATGTTAATTTTTTTTTTTTAAATATAAGATCATGAGTGTGAGCTTTAATCAGAATCTAGTTAATTAAAATAATTTGATGCAAATTTTTATAAATAGGTGAGATAATAAAATGTGTACGTTTATGTTTAATCTGTTAAAATTATATGATTTCACATTGAAAATAAACAAAAGAGATACTAAAGTTTCATATAATGTTTGAGTCGCACCACTTAATAACTCATTCTTGACTATTGTGACAATTAGTTGAAAGGCTCAAGTGATCTTGAATGGATGCCAAAGAGCAAAGATGTCTGGCTAATAGATTCTTGCGTGATAGAATGACTTGTGAGTAAAATACAGAAGGCAAAGTGTTCTTTTAAAATACTTTCGACCCACCAAAACGAAAGGGCCAAGGGCCATTTTTTTTTTTTTTTTTTTATTTATGAATTAACCCTTGAAACTTCAGAAATGAAAAGTTAGTATTATATATATATATATAATACTAACTTTTCAAAACCTCTAAAATATAACATATGGTCGTTGACTCTCCTCTGCTGAACTTTTAGAAGAGACGCCTCAAGGAATATGTAACGCTCAATCAGGATAATATGGCCGTTGCCAAAGAAAAAAAGATGACTCTTGTATATCAGGATAATACGGCCCAAATACAAGAAGCCATTAAACATGTTCGGTAAAGCCCAATCAGGCCCACCCTGAAGAATTATTTCACTAACCATTATTCAAATTTAGTTTAGTTATAAATAGGTTAAGCTCAAATTAAATATTTTAAAAATTATTTAATAAATTGGTTGAACTTAATTAAGCATTAAGATTATGAAACTATAAATTTTAAATTTAGTCTAATTGAAAAATAAAAAGTGTTTCCATAAAATTGGTTTTTTTTTTTGGGAGAAAGTGGCACATCGCGTTTTAGTTGTGAAAGACAGCCACGGTTCTCTCATTGTTGGACAAGAAGGAAGCCACGTGGCTAAAAAGTATTGACTATATTTGCTCGCTTCAATATCTCACATTTTAAAAAAATAACAAAAATAAAGGAGGTTCTTTTTATTATAAATAAAATATTAATTCTTTTAATTTTATTATCCCAAAATTGTCTATTCGTCTTTTAGACAATTTTCAATATTTTTCATTTTTTTTGTAATATTTCACTTTATAGTCTTTTTTTTAGTGAAATATAATTTTATTAGTATTTGAGGATGTAAACATAATTGGTCGAATCTCGTTAAATTTTGATGTTCTTATTTGTTTGTCTTTATTTTTCAACAACTATTTTGTAGGGTATAGTTGTAGTGATATATTATGCTATTAAATTACTATTAGGGTGATTCTGTCTAAAGATGTTGGATTTTAAGTGAGACCGCTTGTAACTACTCCAATCTTTCCTGAGAATCAACCTATAATGTGATTTTTCAGTACAATTTTTCACTCTCTATTCACCTATAAATTTATTAGATGAATTTAGTGAACGAAATATTATCCTTATTCCACAACAAAATGTAACAAATTTTGGCCCTGTTATTTCTTTTTTTTTTTTTATTTTATTTTTATAAAAACGACCTTGCATTCAATGAGACTTTATCCTAAAATCTTGATCCAAATAACCAAAACCAAATCCTAATAGCATAATTTTATAAGTAATTTTGTTAAACCCAATCTATCATACTATAGTTAA
>CATIWR010639073.1:0-18913 GCA_949677035.1 Omphalea diandra | reverse complement strand
TGGTTTTGTCTATGTTTCTTGTTGCCTGATGTGAAATCAAATGTTTTCAAGTCGTGGTTGACCCTCTCTTACATAAGCTAATGAGTTATGACGTCAAATTTGAGCATATTAGTTTTTGGCAGCAAATTGCATTGTGAATACCTTGGCCTTTTGGACTTAAATATCTTAATTTTACAGTGTTTCTCTTTGTAGGTACGACAAGAATGTGACTACCTTGCAGGGTGTTTTTCTTCTAGGGAGGCTGATAAAAGGAAAGCCAAAGAGTTACAGATGCTTGACATTGAGCGAAAAAGGCTTCAGAGAAAGGTCTAGAAACTTATACTTCAATTTATTCAAACCTATCTCTTTAGGGTCCATGGGTAAATTAACTTAATTCTTGTGTCAAGTTCATGATGATTTTTTAATCTCAATGTTGTACATTCATTGACTCATTGTAAAATGATTTGCTAGTTGTGCTCTGTTCTTTAGATTGGTGTTTGTAATTTTTATAATAAATTCAGTGATCCACAAATGCACAGAAGGTCTTCACCTTTAGAACTCTTAATAAAACAATATTTTATGTTTAAGTCTAAGTGGTAAAAAACCGGGTGAAACAAGTCATTTAACCCATTGAAAATCTGTGTTGCTGATCTCAAGCAACCCTATTGCTTATGAACATTAGTCATGATAGAGAAAGATATTAGGTACTTTGTGACTTGGATATTGTTTTATAATAATTATTTTTAGATCTTGAGGCAATTGTTATTATTGTTAAACTAGCAGAGTCACCTGCATGCATTCGTTCCTATCGTGCTTTTGCCTTTTCTAGGGCCTATTATAATCATTTTTGCACTTTGTTTCGCTTTACTTTTTACCTCATAATCCCTACAATATGGACCTCAACTTAATGATGATGATGTCATGTCCTGGTGCACTTTTCAGCAATGTACTTGTGTATTTCTTTATGATGCATTGCTTTATTTCCATATATCAAATGTTCTCATTTCATCTATGCTCATTATATCAATATGCTTCTATTTCCATTTTGTTTGGCATTCACTTCCATAAAGCAGTGGCTAGTCTCATGATGGTTCACAGAATTGGTAATGTGAACTTGTGGATAAACTCCAATTTACTGTTATTAATTATTATACTTTCTGCTGTTACTCTTCCTTGCCACTTATGCAATCTTATGTGTAAATATCAGTTATTTCTAACATCCACTATGGGTTTTTCTTTTCTCAGATGGTGTTCCGCAGCAATCCATCAAAATTTAATGCCCTAAGAAAGGAATGCAAGGAGTTCCTTAAACTTGTTGTGATGGTGGTGGATATGATGAATAATATTGAAGTCATGGAGTTACAGCAGGTTCAAAATCAAGTTTATAACTGGCTGGTATGCTTTGTCATACATGTTTGGTATTGTTCTTGATAGAGCATGGCTTTGGTGTGAGACTTATGTAGATGTGTTTTCCTTCACATCTGATTTCTCAGGAAACAGCAAGTTGTTTTATTAAACGATTATCAGATGAATATAAGGAATACATTGATGTAGCTCAACCAGTTCAAATCGCAGTATATGAGATGAAATTGGGCATGTCACTTATTCTTTCTGGTGCTGCCTTGAAAAAGAATTTAAACAAAATCGAGGTGGATGACATTGAGCAAGCCATGGTATTTTGCACAATACCTTTTTTTTGAGCCCCTGAACTGCTCAAAACTGTCTTATATGACTCAAGAGCTGACTTGGAGAATCTTGCAGGAATCTATTCATTCATTCATGAAATTCCCAAGGGGATATGCACTTGAATCAATTTCTAGCAGTGGTATAGATAGTTGTGGAAACTTACGAGAAGAGGAAACAAATTTACTTGAAAAGCTGATTTCCATTTCAAGCGATATCCATTCTGAAAGAAGGGTATGCCTTTTCCTTCCCTAATTAAAATTTATAGTTCTTCATTTTCATGATTCTGCTAACTTATTCTTGCCTTCTGTTTTTCAATTATCTTTCATGCTTTTATTCTGTCACATTTATTATTTTTATGGAGTTAAATGAAAACTTTTTGTGCCTGAAATGATATTAGGTGTCTGTTTTGCAACTCAAAACTGGTCTTCATCTGAATATTCTTGTCCGTATTGCACATTTTGTGGCTGATGCACAAAGGATTGATGATACTTCTTTCAAGGTGAAATTCTGCCGTATAGTAAGTTGAATGATGTGATTTTACTTGTATGGATAGTCCTCTGATTTTCTTATACATTTTGTGAATCAGATACTGGATAAGACATTCAATGAATTTGCAAGCATGTGGATGAATATGAAAGTTCAGGTGAAAAGCAAAGAAGGTCATGTTGCTCAGGAATACAAATTCAGACCTCGTGCCTTTGAGATTAAGCGTGTCATTGATGTTGATATATCAACTTCGGGCAATGTTTTTGCAAATGAGGAATTTTCAGAATGGCTAGACTTGCTTGGGGAAGATGAATTCTCTGAAAAGGTTAGGCGTCAGTGCTCTTATAGTTGCATTTTTTTTTCTTTTCTCCTTTCTTTTTCTTTTTCCCCTTTAAGCTGTAGTGAAGTCTTTTCATGTTTTCAGTCGGAAGCTAGTATGGATTATGAAAATTGGGAGGCAGAATGGAACCTTATGCAGGAAGGTGTACTGAGCAACATGATCCAGATACACAACCAATTATTTGGGTCTGCTAATCTGATATTACATGTAAGTTGCCTGTTAATGTTTTCTTTGACAATGTTACTTTGTGAAAAAAGCATTTTTCTGTGAGTGCACAGTGCCATCTTTTTGTGCTTTTAGACTTGTCAGTAATCTTTGGTGCTTCTATTGTTTTGTTGATCAATAAGTTTTATATTCTTCTTTGCTTGTGATGCCATAGGGGCACTACCACAAGATTGTTCAATAATGTTATAAATTTAACTTAGCCTTCAGAGTATGTGCATACAATCTTACACACACTCAAAAAAAGAATGGCCTTACTGGTTACGAGTGTGAGAACTGTTTTTTTCATCATGCTTGGTCCATTTATTAGAACATAAGTATCTCAGTTGACAAATTTTTTTGTCCGCATGACAGTTATGCATCTTAACTTTCTGTTTCTGTAGCACATATGAGTCTAGATGGCACTATAAATATACATTTTACTGTGTGCCATAACTTATATTCTGTTTGTTTGCAGCCTGGAACTTTCTCTATCTCAAATTCTGATAGGTTGCTTTTGTTCTCCAACTCATATTCATTAGGAGCAGGGATGATCAAAGGTGATTGATAGGCTTTTTCCGTTTGTGTTAAATGAGTGTTATTTGTTTTTTAATGCAACGTAACACGTGGATTTAGTTTTTATTTCCAGGTTTAGGAGGTTTAGTTTCCTCTTGTTTGGATAATAAACTGGGGCCTGAGCATTTACTTCGCCTTTGTTTGGAGCATGAACATATTTTTGTTTCATCTCATAAATCATCTATCAATTACAATTTCTATAAGGTTTGGAAGTTTTATTTACATTTGTAACAAACAATTGCTTTTTTCTTGATTTTGTTTCATTTCATCTCCTAACTGTGTTTCGTTCACTTGACTAGGATCCAAATGCTTCTGAGATGGCTAAAATGGTGAAATTTCTTATCACTCTTCAACAGCATATTTGCAGCCTGCTGAATGAGTGGCAAGATCACCCTGGTCTCCAGAATATCATAGATGCAATTGAACTGCTCTTGGGTATTCCTTTGGGCACACCACTAGCCAAGGTAATAAACTCAGCTGGTTGTTCCTGTTTATCTGAAAAAACTGAAACTAAATTCGGAAAGGAAGGTTGAACTGGAAAAAGGATGATGACATTGCTGTACAGTTTTTAAAAGAGTTTTTGCTTAACAATGGAAGGTGCAATATGGAGGATAAGTGCCCTTCTGTGAAACTCAAAATAATTACATACAAGAACTTGAAAAATAATCTAAAAAGGTAATACTCTCCATTTATTAACAATGGAAGGTACAATATGGAGGATAAGTGCCCTTCTGTGAAACTCAAAATAATTGCATACAAGAACTTGAAAAATAATCTAAAAAGGTAATACTCTCCATTTAATTTGTACAAGACCCCCAAAAGCTCTGGGACCATGACCCCATATAGAAGACACAAACACCACCTTATTCCAGAACGAATTGTAGGATAAAATCTTATCTTTTAAGATGCATGCATTTCTTTTCATTCAAAGACCCATAATAAAACAGAATGCACATTTTAAAAGAACTTTGGTATCTTTCATTCTTCCAAACCAAAGTCCTAGTCTTCATAATTTTGAACTGACCCAAGCCTTTAAGATTGTGGGCACACATGATGTTCAAAATTTCTCAATATAAAAACAAGCGAGAATGAGACTCACCATACATACAATGTATAACATTCCAGTCAAGAGATATGCTGTATTGATCTTCCTTTCTTGGAGAAGATGATTAGTTTTCACGTTTGGGAGAATTGCAGGCCAAAGAAAAGTTCTCATTTTGAATAGCACCTGAGCTTTCTAAATTTCATTTGATATGCTGTGGCAACTTGTGCTTGGTTAAGTTAATTTTGATATAACCTTGCAAAATGACAAGGCTTGTCTGGGTTTTGCAAGTATCTTTATTCAAAATTAACACAAGTGGATTGATCTGCTCAACTAGTTGAAAGAATTATCAGTGTTAGCTTGGTTTGAATAATATCTGTTAGCTTATTATATGTTTCGATTCATTCACAGGAATGGCCTCCATATGCTTATCTTTTGATCAGTTGTAGCTGTCCTGGTATATTATTACTCTTTATTGTGGAACTGAAATATGCTTTATTGTATGAAGGTTCTTTTAGGATTACGCTTCCTACTTAACAGGGTGAGAGTTTTAGAAGAAAATGGATCAAAATTCTCACTATCTGGTATGCAATTCACAGTAGACATAACTCTGCCTTTGGCTATTGCATGAGTAATTTGTATGCATGCCTGGTTGTTTTAGTATAATAAATATCATTCTTTGATTTACATTTTTGTTCTGCTGGCATGTAGATCAACTCCAACCTATTATTTCTCTGGTGTGTTCATGGCAAAAGATGGAATTTGACTCTTGGCCAGCATTGCTTGATGAGGTGCAGGACCAATATGAAATTAATGCCGCAAAGGTAGGTGATAGCTGATTGTTTTGTTAAGGATGCCTTCTGTTATAACAGCACTGGTGGTTTTATGGTGCAAATTAAAATTTTACCTCTTAGCTTGAGAAATCTTTTCATTGGAGTAAGTAATACTCCCATTTCAACCCAAGCGTGGGGAGAGAATTTTTTAATGGAGCAGGCCCAGGTGCAATTTTCCTTCATTGTTTTCTTTCTTGCACCTTTTTTCCTCAAACAAGGGTAAATTGGAGTCTCTTCAAAAATTTCCTACCCCTTGATTTTCCTCTCAGTTTCCTTGCTTTCCCAAACATGGAGTTAGGGAAGCTAGGATGGGTGGAAAGTTTTATGCACTATCCATATGTTCTGTCTATGCTGGTAAGATTTTGATTTGAGCTTATGATAGCTGGGGAACTTATCTGAGACTTTTATGATAAAATCTAATATGATTTTTTAAAGGCTAGTTTTTGTGCTCTGGATATTTTATTGCTCTGTTAGATATCATATTTAGGTTCATGTTAGTTCTATTTTTTTTCCCTCTTTCCTTTTCCATGTATGATATATATGTTTTTTTTTATTATTACGAAACTTCTCTGTTTCCACTGTTGCAGTTGTGGTTTCCTCTATTTTCTGTTTTGCACCATAGCCATGATGCTGATGTTGCTCAATATGAGCAGTCCACAATATTAAGGCATGTGCTATACACTATGATCTGAACTTTTATTTTAGTTGCTTCTCATGTAATTTCTTCCCTAGAATGCTGCTTGAATGCTTCTTACTAACATGCATGACCATGGGTATTGCAGCTTGGAGGAGTTCATTAACACTTCTAGCATTGGTGAATTTAGAAAACGCCTTCAGCTTCTTTATGCCTTCCTTGGTCAAATCACTGCTGGTAGATTCCTAGAAATGGAAACTTATTCAAGGTATATCTGTCATCTTTTCCCACTAAGTTTTTATCCCTTTATAGTTTTTAATCAAAAGGAAAAACTAAGTAAAGGAAAGAAGCTTTAAGATATCCATTGAAATTGAATTATCTTATGTGTATCACTTAAGAAGTGATGCTTCATGTTTGGAATTAGTACCGCCTAAAGAATGATTTCACAGCTAATGGGCGAGCTAGATGAGAAATGAAGATAGGGAATTGGCTGCATCTCATGATCTGTAGTCCATTTTCATGGAATGCTGATATGGGATTTTCACATTATCTATTTTTCGGAGTTTCTGTCAATATTAAAATTTTATCTTTCTGATGATATGTTCTAATTATAAGTAACATATGCAGCCCCTGGCAGGAGAGAAATATGAAGATTTTGTACAATGTGTTTGGGTACTATATTCAACTTTTGCCGATGTGAGTCTCTTTTTCGGCGATAATATCTTTGACCTCTGAAAGATTTTCAAGTGGTTATGTTGGTTTTCAACTGGCTTTTATCTCTTTTTCAGAGTCTTGGAGCACATTGAATGTAACAGAAGAAATATTGAGATGGAACTGAAAGAACTTCTCAAGCTATGTAGGTGGGAACGAGTTGAGGCATGCTTGTCTGCCGAATATTCAAAAAGGACGAGGCAGAAACTTAGGAAGCTAATTCAGAAGTACACAGTAAGCAACACACTAGCCATCCTTTCTTATATGTATGCTTTAACCTTTAACTCAACTCAATTAAGCCTTAATCCCAAGTTAATTAGGGTCGGCTATATTGATTTGCTTTTTCCACTCAGAAACGCTTTAACCCTTGTTTAGGGAAAAAAATTTAGAGAGGGTGATGAAAGTGAGGGGAGGGAGAGAGAGAGGGGGTGGGTGTGGAGGGGAGGGGTCGATGGGGAGCGAGAAAATGAGGGGGGAAGATTTTATGTTTCTCCTCCTTTGTTAGGAATTATTATAATCAGAGGGGGAGAAAATGGAGAGAGGGAGGAATTACATTTTGAAAGTTGGATTACTACTCGTCCTTATTATTAACTTATAAAATAAAATTAAGGGCAAATGTGTAATTACTCACTTTTCCCTCAAGGGGTGATTGAAAGCTGGTGGACCCTAGTGAAAAGTATTCAACACATTTCCAATCCCCTTCTTCTCTTGTTTTCCAAACAAATGAAATGCACATAAATCCTCTCAACTTTCATCCCCCCATTTTCTCCTCCACATCAACTTTCACCTGCTTCCAAGCATAGGGTTAATATTTTGATCAACTTTAGTATAGGTTTGCAAAATTTTTGTATACAAGCTTACTGTGTGACTGTGAAAAGCATACAAAGCCTTTGTGGCTTTGTTACTCACTACCTGGTATCACCCATTAAATTTGTTCCAATTTTCATGGCGAAGTTGCTTTTAATCAACTAGCCCATTAATTAGATTGGTGATTGTCTCGTAAGTGTTATGATATTTTTTATATTTATTCACAAAATCTATCTATGGGAAGTGCAACTGGTGGAAACATGGGTCACACTGCCCCCCCATTGTATTGTTTATTACCAACTCATGCAATACAATGCTTTTAGAGAAAGCCATGGTGCTGCAGATTAGAAACTGTGACATTCATTTAAATATGCAAATAATTAGGAAATGATCGTGCTTCGGAAGCAGTAAATCACACCGCATACTTATTTCTACTGCATTTTTGCTTTTGCCTTTCTTCATTTTGTTTCTCCGTTCCTTTAAATTAACAATATGTTTAGAAAGAATGAATAAACGATGCTGTGATGTAAACTGCTTCATTTCCCTCATTTTCTTCTCTTCTTCTTGGAAATTGTCATTTTTTTGGGGGCATGTTGACACATTTGACAGGATGTGCTGCAACAACCTGTAATGCTCATTCTTAACCAAGAAACTGTACAGAAAGGAACAAAAGTTCAGTCGCTGCAAGGTTCAAGGCCCCGCAATGATATTTCAGGAACAAATGCTAAGTTGTTGAATGCTGTTCTAGATCAGTCCAATAATAAAGACAGGTTAACAATTTATCTTCTCTGTGCTTCAGTTATGCACCTAATAGTTGATGGATTTGACATCAGACTTCATTATGTTGCATCTGGTGCAGGATTTTGTTTTATGCTGATTGGAGGGAAAAAGTAAAAGATACAATGCAGAACTTACCACATGACAGTTCTTCTGAATTATGCTCTGTGATTAACAAAGGTTTGCTTATTCTATATTTTCTTTTTTCTTACGCTGTCTATTCTGTCATCATAATGCAATCTTATATATGGAAATAAACTTTATCACCTCTGACTATCTTATAATTTGCATAGATGTTGCAAGTACTGTTCAGAAATTTGTAACTTCCCAATCTTCTTGTATATCACAACTCGAATGGTGGAATACTTTGTGTCGGACACTTGAAAAAATATCTAGAGCTACAATTGATTGTGATGATCTCTGGAAAGATACAAAAAAAAGTGTAGGGAAGAAGAGAGCTTTCTCTGAACTTCTAAAGTTATTAGAGAGCAGTGGCTTGCATAAGCATAAGTTTGAAATTATGAAGGTACTGGGGACTGGATGTTGATTTTTTTTTTTTTTTCCTAAAGTTCTTTAATAGTTGATGGTAAAAAGCTAAAACATTTTTCTCCCTCCTGTTGATGATTGTCTTTTCGTAGATATCCAAAAATTCAAACTGGTTGTTTGTTCAGCCATCATATGATGTGCAGCATCTGCTACTGACCCAGAATAGACTGTCTTATGGAGCTGCTGGCGTCAGTGAGTTGCAATGTCAGCCTGATGAAAGTATGGATGCCGAATGGAGAACGGTCAATGAATTTTACTTTAGAAGCACTGCGTCCGTTCAGCTTCTGCAACGGATATGTCTGAAACCCCATGAAGATATTACTTATGAGCAGGTATAGCAATATGTAGCCAATGCCGGTTAGAGCTTGTATAGATGCTGTTTTAGTTATCAATCTACTTATAGGGTTCTTTGACTAGCCTGTTGCTGCATGAGAGTGACTAGTCTTAGTTAATGGGACAACCATCTTAACTGTATTTCTGAAATTTAATTAGTCAATATTATGTGTTTTTTTGAGTAGCCGTGTTGAATGCAGGTTAAAGGTCCGAACTGTGCTGGTTGAGTTGTCAATAAATTTTTAGGCTATGATTTACTTGACTAGTCTGCTGCTGTATCTAGCACAAATAATCTTAACTAGTGGGATAACTGTCTCTACTGCATTTTTGAAGCATTGTTATTCAGTAATGGAAGTTGGCCTGAAGTTGTGTGGTTCCTCTGTTTGGTTAGGTTGCATCAGTTAATCCAACATTGAAGAGTTTGTTATGATAGTAATTACTTGAAAAAGACACTGACATTGTTGTCATTTTTTAATCTATGCAGGCTAGTAGGTCTCTCTCTTTTCTGAACCATCTTATAGTTATACAACAGGACCAGCGTGCTGCTGCCTATGATTTTTCTAAGCACTTGAAATGTCTGCGGGAATGTGTATCTGCTTTGGAAAATTCGTATACAAGGTGCTCTAGTGGAGTTAACAGAACTGGAAATGAGTGCTCTATTTCACCAAACCAGTATGTGATCTTCAAATGTTTGTGGCAACAGAAGGTAAGTTTTCATCTGCGAAGCTGTGTTTTATATCTAGATCTTGCTTGGCTTTCAAGCTCAAGACTAAGTTTTTTGTATATGTTTTCTCTTTCAACATTTCAGCAATTGTTTGATTGTCTAACTGCCATGCTGGTTGAGGAATCACTGTTGCTGAGAACCGTGGAAAATACCCATTTTAAGTCTTGTCAAAGTATCAAGCCTGCAACAAATCATGTTCTTCAATTTATTGAAAAATTTACTCTGATCATGCAGAAAACCAAGGTGCAGAGTACTTTCTTCATTATTTTTAATTTAAACATGCTTGCTCTAGCTTTTTTCTCAAGGGATTTATTTTACAGGAATCACTGGACAACTATCTTGTCAGTCATCTTGGAGTTATGCAAACTCTGATGCAGGAATCGCTTGATAAATATCTTCTTCATCGCATTGGCAGTATATCTGCTGGTCCAGTACGCCCATATGTCATTTCAAAACAAATGGAACAATTGATATATAGAAATTTCCTAGTTATTAAGGAGTTTGAGGAGCATCTCGTTGAGTTTCGCAAGCAAGATATGAATAGAAGCTCAGTCATAGAGGCACTGCTTGGTCGTTTTGATGATCCATTCAAAAAGGTACTATTTGATTCCTCAATGCTTATACCTGAAGCTCTGAAATGTATGGTGGCATTGCTATCGGTGTTCAATGTTGTTCTTATTCTCACAAGTATGTCTTAACTATGTCATGTAATTGCCTGGCGTTTTTTTTTTTTCAGAGCAAGCTGTTGGCTGAGGAGCTTGACTTTTCCCTCAAGCAAAAATCAAGAAACGAATCAACACATGCATGCAACATGTCTGACAGCTGCCATGATCATTATTCTGAGCATTATGCTATGTTTGGTGGAGCCCTCAAAAAAACATTTGAAATTATCATGGATGTGTTGAAAAAACAGTGTTCATTGAGTAGTGAATTTGCTTTCTCTGACGAGTCATTGGAAAATATTTCCACTTGGGAATATCTTTTCAAATTATCAGTGGAAGTTTTGAATATACAAGAGTTATACGATAATCTTCTCAAAACAATCTTTTGTGCAGTAAGTTTATCTTATCCTCTTTCAATGCAACTTGTGTGGGTATATGGGTGCATATATATTGTTCATTTTGGTGGCCTTCTCATCCCATATAATGTTTCCACTCAGGAAAAACTGGTAAACTGTTCTGGTTGTGAAACTTCCCCTCTTTCATCTCATGTTGGAGTATGTTTCGAGCATCTGCATGCACTTTCAGACTTGATATTGATTTTGGGTGATGGTTTGCTTCAAGATCTATTAGCCATTCATAAAAGGGTAAGTTGATGGCTCTAGAAGCCTGCCATGTTTCATTGCCCTTAAGAGTTTTCTATTGCAACTTATTGGACACATTCTCAATTTCCTGTTTTTTCTGTAATACTAATATTCTGAAATTTATTCTGATCACTGTATGTGTGCAGGTCTCTGTTATGACTTATCATCTTGCAAATGTTTTAGCTTCATTGTTCTCCAATGGATTTGGTATTATCGCCAAAGATGAGGGAGATGATGCTAGTCATGGCAAATTTCAAGATGCAACTGGAACTGGCATGGGTGAAGGTTCAGGAATTAAGGATGTCAGTGAACAGATAACTGATGAAGATCAACTTCTTGGGACTTCTGAAAAGGTATGCTTTCCAAGAACCTGAAAGTTTTTACACTTATAGCTTTTACTTGGAATTCTGCAGTGGCATATGAAATTGTTTTCTATGCAATTGCAGCCAAGTGAAGAACAAGATGCCTCAGGTGACCTTTCAAATCAGAATGACAAGGGTATTGAGATGGAGCAGGATTTTGCTGCTGAGACATTTAGTGTTAGTGAGGATTCTGAAGAGGAGAATGATGAAGATATCAATGATGGGCAACTGGAGTCTGCAATGGGGCAAGCTGGAGCTGACAGTGAAGTCGTAGATGAGAAACTTTGGGATAAAAAGGAAGACGAAAACCCTAATAGCGCAAATGAAAAGTATGAATCTGGACCATCAGTTAAGGACAGGGATGCAAGTGGTAGGGAGCTTAGAGCCAAAGAGGAGTCTGCTGCTGCTGCTGATGATGATAATGATGAAGAGCCTGGAGAGCTTGGTTCTGAGGAACTTGATAAACAAAATGGTGAGGTTGGAAATCAAGATGACCTTGGTGATAGAGAAGACAGCATAGATGACATTCACTTGGATAAAGAAGAATCACTTGCTGATCCAACTGGACTTGAGCTCAATGAGTTTGAAGAAAGATCGAACAAGGATATGGATGTGGATGAAGATATGAATGGCAATGAAGAGTTGGATTCCAAGGAGGAAATAGTTCCAGAAGGTGGTGATGAATCTGCTGAGAATGTAAACCCAGAAGAAAATGCAAATCCTGCGGATGAAACTATGGAAGAGGCAGATGCTGAGCAGGTGGGAGGACCATCTGAAAGAAATGATTCAGGTGAGGATAATGATGAAAATGTAGAGACGAACTTGATGGAATCTGGGAAACATGTGTTCGGACCTGGAATTTCTGACTTAATTAGTGGTCATATGCCTAACACGGTATCTGCAACGCAACCAAATGGCGACTCACAGGTATCAGATACAAGAAATGTTGCACCAGAAGCAAACATGCCTAATACTGGCGAAGCTCATAATGACCTTGCTTCCCAGAAAAGCCTACCTGCTGGTCCAACCTCTGAGATGGACATAATGGTCTATGATTCATCAAATAATGGAAGATTGAGTAATGATCACCAAACAGCTGAATTCCCTCTGAAAGAATCTTTGGCTTTAAAGGAAACCCGACCAAACCCTTACAGGAATGTTGGTGATGCACTTGAGGATTGGAAAGAAAGGGTTAAAGTGTGTGTTGATCTTCTGGCAGACAACAATGAGGCACCTGGTGAGCTGGAGGATGAGAATGCTCATGAATATGGATATGTTCCCCAGTCTGAAAAGGGAACTGCTCAGACATTGGGCCCTGCTACTTCTGAGCAGATTGACACAAGTATCAATAGTAATAAGACAGATGAAGACAATTCTGCAGTTCTTAGAGATGATGTCAGCAAGATGGAGATTGATAAGCAAAGTTCTGAAGAATGGCATCCAAAACATCATGGCTCAATCTTCAAAAGTATGGAGGAGCAGATGCAGGTCCCTGATTCTGAGATGGCCTATGAAGAGGGATCCCCAGGAACAGAGGGTCATGACAATGATGGTCCGGGAACTCATTCAGAGAGTTTAGTGTCTGTTAAGAAGTCTTACTTCACTGAGGAGATACACCAACTCAGCAAGCTTTCTGTGGATGATGATGAGCTGGGAAAATCTCAGGACCCTGGAGAAATTTCCCTTGATATAAAAAATAATGCCATTGCTCTTTGGAGAAGATATGAGTTGCTGACAACAAGGTTGTCCCAGGAGTTGGCTGAACAATTGCGTCTTGTTATGGAACCTACTCTGGCTAGTAAGCTTCAAGGGGATTATAAGACTGGCAAGCGAATCAACATGAAGAAGGTAAATTACATTGCAGTTTGCATCTTGTGTAGATATTTGAAAGTCTTTTCATTTGACACCTTTTCTTTCCATTCTTTCCTAATCTTTCTTTTCCTTTTCCTTGTGTGCCTGTATAATTCTTAGGTAATTCCTTATATAGCAAGTCATTACAGAAAAGATAAAATATGGCTGAGGCGAACCCGGCCTAACAAACGTGACTACCAAGTTATAATTGCTGTTGATGATTCCCGGAGTATGTCTGAGAGTTGTTGTGGAGATGTTGCAGTTGAATCTTTGGTGACAGTATGTCGTGCCATGTCTCAACTGGAAATGGGGAACCTGGCTGTTACAAGCTTTGGCAAGAAGGGAAACATAAAGTTACTACACGATTTTGATCAGCCATTTAATGGGGAGGCTGGGGTAAAGGTAAGTGATCTGAAATTTGCGCATCTTCTGGTTTTAGATAAAATGAGTAGGTTATATCAAGTTGTTTGTTCTCTTAAAGTTAAGGTTTTTCAAGGAAGTTTACCTTACCTTTTGGTTCATTGAGGTGCAGTACAAGATGTGCTCTTTTGACATGATTGTTTGTTTGTTTGTTTTGTTTTGTTTTTTTTTTTTTTTTGTTCGAGGCAGATCATTTCCAATTTGACATTTAGACAAGAAAATACTATTGCTGATGAGCCAGTTGTTGATCTGTTGAAGTATCTGGGCAGCATGCTTGATGCTGCAGTTGCAAAAGCTCGCCTCCCTTCTGGTCAGAACCCACTACAACAACTAGTTTTAATTATTGCGGATGGCCGGTTCCATGAAAAGGTAAATTCTTTTTACGCATGCTGAGAAAGTCGCAAGTTTAGAGGTTAAAGAGCGGATTGGAAAGGAGTGAGTGTTTCATGTTGATTGAAATAAATAACTAAATTTCTTGCTAATTTACAAATGCTATCCTCATATATTTTATACAGGAGAAATTGAAGCGCCGTGTCAGGGATTTCTTAAGTCGAAAGCGAATGGTTGCCTTTCTGCTTTTGGATAGCCCACAGGAATCAATCATGGATCAAATGGTCTCTTTCTATTTTGTTGTATAATATCAATTTACCATTTGAAAACAATTTCATGCCTAACACCGTAATTACTTTTTCAGGAAGCATCATTTATAGGTGAAGGTGAAAAGAGAGTACTGAAATTCACAAAATACCTAGACTCTTTTCCCTTCCCGTATTATGTTGTATTGAGAAATATTGAAGCACTTCCAAGGACCCTTGCTGATTTATTGAGACAGGTAATTGTGTTTCCCCTAAAAGTTGTTATTACCAAACTGAAAACGTGTCAACACTCTAATCCAAGTTGTTCCTGATCCTCCCTCAGGAGGATCATTTGAGATCAATGCATTGCTGTTTTAATTTTTGCTTCTGAAAGATCTAAATATGCTGAAAATTTTGTACTAGTATTATGTTGATCATGTTGATTGTTTGTTTGCAGTGGTTTGAGCTTATGCAGTATTCAAGGGATTAAATTGTTTTTGATTGGAGAGCTTGGTGTTGCCAGCAGTTTTCATTCACGAGCAAGAGCTTAGAGTTTGCAAATTTCATATTCAGTACAGGTAATGGGCACACACTTGTATCTTTGATGAAGATAGCTGTTGTAGTGTAGGCAAGGAATTGACATATACAGAAATCTTTTGAATTTGTTTTGGAAGGGGAAGGGAAAAGCGATGCTTGTATGGGTACGGTTTTTGTATATGACAGGATCTAACTGATGTAGCAAAAGGATACTGTCTGATTCTTGTTCCATAAATGTCAAATATCGCCATTTATTGTTGTCGTTTCACATAATGCGTTCGTGTTCATATGTTATTAAATGATTACCGTGATTAATAAAACGAAAATTTTCAAAGTTGGAAGCGGCCTTCTCAGATAAATTGTAATCGGTTTCCATGGCGGCTATCATTGATAAATTAAAATGGTTATTAATTATTACAGTCAAATGGATGTCTGATTGCTATTATTAGATGAACAAACACGACAAAGTGAGCGTGCAACTGCCTTGAATGTTAGCAGCGGAAGTGAAAAATCAGTTGACGCTCTCAGCTCTAGCTATTTATTACCAAATAATTTTGATCAGAAGCTGCCAACTAAGCACTGCTAAGCTCAATTATCTTAACTAATTAACCTAAATGATTATAAAATTACAGTCCCTAACAGGTCGACTATTGGGCTTACCGGCAACGTGATATCATCTATTGCATCAGATTTCTCTATGGATTTGCATGCCAAAGACAGTGACTACCCTCTCTTTTTTAGTGTTTTAGCTTGCAATTTTACCACTTAAAATTACTCCAATTAATAAAATTTGATGTGATATATCATTTACTCCGAAATTCATTGTGAATTTGAACTCCATGGGTTAGTTTTAAGTGGTAAAAAATGAAAAAGAAATTGATAATATCTTTCACTTGATTTCTTAAACCATGTGAAAGAGAAATGAAGAAAAAAATCTCTTTATCCTCCAATATATTTATCAAATCTCTTAGGACAGGATGTCTGCGACCAACGTAAACACCTCAATCAAAAACGACCACCTCATTCTTTACAAAATATCACTAAGAGGGGATGTCCCTGCCTTTGAAGAACTCCAAGAAGACGAACTCATGCTTGATAGGGTTGTTATTACTTCCTTCAATGAAACTCCCTTACACATTGCAGCAATGCGCGGTCACCTTCATTTAGCTAGAGCCGATGAGCTAGACTCTTTTCGACGATTGCCTCTTCACTTGGCCTCTGCAGAGGGCTAAACTGATATTGTCAAAGAGCTATTGAAAGCAAGCCCTGATGCTTGCTTTGCTCGTGATGAAGATGGAAGAATCCCACTGCACTTGGCAGCCATGAAAGAAAGTTGAAATAATGAAAGAATTGCTCAGGGTTAGTCCTAAGTCAATTAGAGAAAAGGTGGATCATGGAGAGACAATTTTGCACTTATGTGTCAAATACAACGGGTTGGAGGCTTTAAAGTTATTGATAGAAACAGCAAGAGAGAAGAGTTTATCAATGCCTCAGATGTTAATGGCAATACCATTTTGCACCTTGCTGCAATCCTCAAACAAGTGGAGGTACATGCCTTCAGACGTCGTTACCATTTATCAAATGCTAAACTAACTAAATCAATTTCAGGCCGAAAAATTCAAGATTTTGATTTTGAAATACAAAATATATTATTTTTCTTAAACAAATAATAATTTTTTTTAATAATTTAGATTCGATAAAAGTTAATTGAGTTTGATCCAACAATTTTCAAGTTTGTCACCTTTTGTATAGATAATTAGAATTCTTTGAAAAGATAAAATTCAAATTTATTTAAATTTGAAATGATGTAAATCTTTGATATTAAATTAAAAAAAAAAAAATCAGTGTGTTAATTTATTATAGAAATGGTTACGAGTTAATTTATTACAGAAATGGTTACAAGTGTAATTTTAAATAATCACAAATTTTTAAATATTGAAATAATAATTAATTCATAAAAAATATTATCTATACAATTAAAATTTATAATTTAAGATTATTATTATCGATTTAAAAAAAGTTTTATATCTTTTATGTCAAAAAAAATATTTTCTAATTAGTTACTTTTAGAAATGAGTTTAGATTTTAAATATTACAAACTCCAAAGATTTGAAATATAGTATAGATAATATAGATTTCAAATTTCACAAATTTTAAAAATTGAATAATTATTTTATAAAAAATATTATCTATCCAATTAAAATTTATAATTTAAAGTTATTATTATTTATTTAAAAATGTTCTATTTTCTTTTATGTCCAAAAATCACTTTTATATGTAGTATAGATAATCAAATTGTATAATTTGATTTATAAAATGAAATTTATTTCAATAATCATATTACATGTATCAAATTGATATGTTTTTATATATGTCTAATAATTAAATTAAACAATGAAATGAAAATTTATTATATGCATTTATGAACTTATATTTACCAACAACAAAACTACAATATTGTATATGCAGTACCCCTATCCCCTCAAAAGCTCAACCACAAACAATAAAGACAAATATTGTATCTTCCATCGAGACCATAGGCATGGCACAGAAAATTGTCGAGACTGGCAATATTAAATTGAATGGCTGGTTCATCAAGGAAAGCTCAGGAAGTTAATGAAACCAGACATGAACCTTAGTAGGAAGACGCCCACTGAGGTAAGCGACCCCATAATAAAGAATATGTTGATGTAATTGAAGTTACTGTAAGTGAAACCACAGGAGGAGACAGCTCGCCTTAGAGAAAAAGGTAGATTTAGGAGCTCTATTCTATAAATTGCATCCGGTCACTTTCTCCTTTGAAGATGATAGAAGGTTATGCGCTAAAGACATTCCGGTAGCTCAAGGCCATATTGAAAACTAGTAATCTCAACATATAAATTGAAGAATTTTCAAATATTTCAAAATTATTGAATAATTTTCAAATATTTCAAAATTATTGAATAATTTTTTAAAATTTAGCGTTTGAGCTCTTTAAGCCTTACAGGTGTATGAAACAAATGAAGGTAGTCTCTTTATCCTAAAAGATCTTAAGAGAAGTTTATCCATATATTTTATTGAAAGAGCAATGATAATTGTTGCATCGAGTATATGACTACTGGCTCATTACAAATTTTATTTCATGTCTGGGTCTTAAATTAATGAATTTAAAATACAATAATTTATTATTTTAATTTAATATAAATTTAATTATTAAATTAATATTATTAATTGATCAATAATAATAATTTAAATATTTAAAGGAAAATTAGAGAACAAATTATTCTAGCTAAAGTAACAAATAGATAGTCAAGAGCATATTATTCTAATTATTGTGCGTCGTACAGATTATATGACAAAAATTAGTAATGTGCCTCACTCGCCTATAGATTATATGACAAAAATATAGCAGGCATCACCTGTTTCGGCTGTGCATTCACAATCATCTTGGTAACAAGGCAGAGACGCAGAGAGAGAGAGAGAGAGAGAGCAGACATGGAGATGGTGCCTATTAGAGAAGATTTGACTACTAGGTTGTATGAAGCAGCAGCAAGGGGGTGTGTGACAACCTTAAACCAACTGGTACAACAACATCCTCTCATTCTTAATAAAGTTTCACTTGCCCTTTTAACTGAGACACCTTTACACATATCAGCTTTACTTGGCCACCTTGATTTCACCATTGCTATTCTTCGAACATATCCGAAGATGGCCTCGGAGTGTGACTCATTCCAACGGCTACCTCTTCACTTGGCGTCCGCAGAGGGTCATACTCAGGTCATCAAAATTTTGCTACTTCAAGACAAAAAAGGTGGTTGCTTGGTTCGCGATGATGATGGTAGACTGCCTTTCCACTTAGCTGTCATTAGAGGCAAACTTGAGGCTATTCAAGAACTGGCTACTGCAAGTTCTGAGTCCACCTCAGAGCTTCTTGACGGAGACACAATCTTACATCTGTGTGTAAAGTATAACCATTTGAAGGCTTTGCAACAATTGGTGACTATGTTCAATAATAACAGTGAGCTCCTCAGCTTGGGAAATCAAGATGGTAACACCATCTTGCATTTAGCTGCCATGCTAAAGCAATTGGAGGTAATTAAATTAAGCTTTTATCATATCACTATGACTAGATAAATGATCGAAGAACTAGTTAGAAAGTTGGTTGGATTTGATCATATTCATAGCACGAACATAAGGGTAATACATTTTTT
>CATIWR010639019.1:0-55767 GCA_949677035.1 Omphalea diandra | reverse complement strand
TATATATATATATATATATATATATATACACGTCTTGATATTTATTATTTTACAATTTATCTATTACATATTTGATATGAATTATTATTTTAAAATTTTGAAATAATAATAATAATAATAATAATAATAATAATTAATATTATTCTTAGTATTATTATTATTATTATTATTATTATTATTATTATTATTATTATTATTTCTTGGAAACCAATAAAAAACTAAAGAAAATAAATAATTGTTCTTGATATTGTTACATTTGGCAAATATTTGAATATAAATGTGGAAGTAGAGGTGGCACATAGATAGGATAAATTATTTCGGATTGAGCCATTTTCAAATGGAAATGGGTTCGAGTCATCCATATAATTCATATATCGAAAAGATTTTGGGTTGAATTTTAAATTTGTTCTTAGAAATAATTGAGTTAGATCAAGTCATTTGTTATTCACTTTTTTAAATATAAGTTAAAAAGTTTATTTAAATTCTTTTTTTATGCAATATTTTCTCATAATATGTTATGAAAAAATAATTTTTAATTAGTTAGATTTTATATAAACAAAACTTGATTAAAATTTTCATTTTAAAATACTCAATAAATTAAATATAATTTTTTAAGCAAATGATACATAATAAAAATGATCAATTGAATTAAGTTCATAAATAATTAAAAATAAAGAAAATATTTTTTAGTTTTAAATATTTTTAATAATTTAAATCAAGTTTACGTAGAGAACATATTTTGAATTGAGTTCGGATCAAATTTCAAGTTTATCCTTAAAAAATATCTCAGAATAGGTCGAGATATTTATTATTCATTTTTAAAATATATATTTTAAAATGTTCATGTAATTTTTTATTATTTATGTGATATTTTTTATAATTTATTAAGAAAAATAATTTTTTTTGAAAAATACTTTTTAATTAAGTAGATTTTATACAAATAAAAATTGATAATTTTATTTGAATGCTTAATAAATTAAATATAATTTATCTTTTTAAATAAATGAACATATATAATGAAAATAAACAATTAAATTAGCCTCACATTGAAATTGAAAATAAAGAAAATATTTTTTAATTTTTAAATAACTTTTAAATATTTTTAATCATTTAAATCAAATTATTAAGATCAATTTTATAGATTTGATTAAGATAGAGAGGGTTTAATTTGGATGAAATCAAATTTGATTTGAAAATTTTCGAATCGAATTCTGATAAGTTTTTCTTTCAAAATTCTAAAAAGTTCAAATTTTTACTTCTACTTTGAAGGGTATAATAATTTAGTGGTCACTTAGTTGTACGATTTAGTTCATTAAAATTTTATATTTTTCATTAAAGTTAATATAGGCATTAAATTCTTAATTCTAAAAGAGCCGATATTAATTGTTGTAAAGCTGAAAGAAGTTCTGGTATATATATTTTTTTAATTTTCTTTCGTCTCACTTTTTCCATTTTTATGTTTTACATGCAATATTTTTTATTTTAATATTTCAATTATCATGTATATTTTTTAAAAAGTTTTATAATTAATTGGTCTAACATTGTAAAATTATAAACTCTTAAATGTTTGTTTACCATAGATAAGCATAATTGTTTTAAATGATACCATATACATAATATACATATACGTGTGTGTAAGATATAAATGAAAATTGGTGCCTAAATCATTTTACAATTGATACTCCTTTCATCTTAAATTAGATATCATTTTAGAAAGAAATTTTTATTTTATATTTGATGTTTTACAATAATGTATGATTATAAATTATTATTTTTAATTCTACCTTTTATCTCTTTTATAATAATTGTTTCTTTTTAGAGTACGTAATAATTTATAAAAATAATTAATTAAAGATAATCTAATTTTTTATTTATATAATAATATCTATTAAATACTGTCTTTAATATATGTATAAAAATTTTAAACTATATTTATTATAGGACAAATGGAGTATTATTCTGACTAAGTATGTTATAATAAAAATGTGAAATCATTAATTAGACTTTTTAGCTCACTAAAACTATATTATATATCAGATAATTATTTCTGATTCTATAATGATAATTGTTAGTTCTTCATGAGTTTGCGCAACATACGGCACTGCCACATGCCAATAGTTTTGAACTTTGGTGCATCGCACTCTACCGACAAGAGCACGCGGTACACTGTTTCTAGCATCATTATTCTTGGCTTTCTTCATCTGTTTCCCATATCCATCATACATAGGCAAACCTCGAAACGAAGTAGGAAAGATCTCCTTAGTAGCTTACACGTATCAACTTCACTCGGTTGCTACCCAACCCCATATTAATATTTATGTGCAAAAGATGGGACCTAGAAATCTCCGGCCACGAAAACCAATAACTCATCAACCCAAAAAGTCCAAATGTTAAATAGCTCCATGGAATGTTTTAATGGGGTACATCTTTAATTTGCCTTTGTCTTCTTTCCTTGAAATGTAAAGGTTAGAATGACAACTGTCCTTTCACTTTGTTCTACTTTGTGTCCATTTGCCATAAAGCATGCTTGCTTAGCTTTCAATGATAGCAACGTAGGCCATCATACCACTGAACTGAATCAGATAGCATGCGTTATTGTCATATCATCTTGCTGACTTTTATTTGGTTGAATGACTCACAGCTTTTGAGCACTTGACTTGTCACTACACAATTAATTTATTATAATATGTGCTATTTATTATGTTGTTAATTAAGGTTTCAAAGTAAGACTTGAGTGGCGGTTTAGTGCCTTAAATCTGTTTTTTGAGTGCGAAAAATCATAATTCTTGGACCATATTCCTCGACATGGGCTTGCTTTGTTGCCACTTGGCACTGTCTTAGACGAAAAGAAAACTATGAAGTCAAGGAATGTGTTGACTTTTGGCAGCGTGTTCAAACTCAGATGGAACGATTCATAGTACCAAAACAATTGAAAATTAATTAATATTTTAATTTAATATAAAAAATTAATTATTTAAAAATTAATTGAAATAAAAAATTAATTAAAATCGAAAAAATTATCTAAAATTAAAAATTAAATCAAATCGATTTAACTTAAAATTATATTATTTTATAAAAATTTAAAAATTATATTATTTTACTCAAAATTTAAATTTTTAAAAATAATATTTATTACTTTATTATATTATATATTTTTAAATTTTTTAATATTTATTAAATCAAATTAATTGAACTGATCGAATTGTAAGTAGACCAATTAATTGATTTGATTTCTGATATAATTTTAAAAACATTAGCTTTTAGCAATTTGACACATTCATTAGAAGAAAGAAATGGTCCTCTCATGGTGATGCGAATCAAGTGATATTATATCCTTCTCTTTTTTATAAAATTGGTATTAAATTTAATTAAATATTTTTATTTTTATATTTGACCATATGGAATTTTACATTTAATATCTTTATTTTACAATCATGACTCTAATATTAACAAAATCACATCTAAAGCCGCATTTGATTATTTAAAATTTATATATGATTATAAAAGTAAAAAAATAAATACAAAATTTGGTATGATCAAATATAAAATACGAAAAGTATTTTTTTTTATCAAGTTTAATACAAAATCTCTAATAAATAGCCAAACATTTGTATCCTTATGTTACTTATCGCGAGGGGCAACAAGTAACAATGTTTGTCACAAAGGGCGACAAGTAGCAATGTTCTTGGAAGAAAATAATGCTATGATCAAGTCAAGGAATATATTAAAATGATATTGTTTAAATATTATTCTAGCTATGCACAGATTATATTTTCGAATTTTACCAAGAATTCAGAGATTTTTAAAAGCATATGTATAAATAGAATAAACTTATTCTAAACATATTAAGTTTTCTCTCAAATGATACTCCATAGAATTTCCACCTTTTAGATTATCGCAAAAGTCTTATAATAGACTATTGTTCTTAGTACGAGTCTCTTTAACAACTAACCATGTTCAATGATATTCCTAATAAATATACCATCCATCAATAATAATGACTCAAAATACCCTAATGATTTTAGAATCACCTATACCTTAGAAGCCTACACCAAGTCCTTACACCTCCATACAAATGTCATCTTTTGTTGAATTCATTGAAAATCATCCATTAAATCACCCAATAAACCATCTAATATCATGATGATAAACCCTACCACTTCCTTCCTACTATAACAAGCCTCACTTTACATTCGTTCATTCTCTATGGTCAACTCTGACAAACCTAACTCAAATCTCCCAAATGAATCTACTGGTACATCTTTCGCATCATGTTCGTCCTTCTTAAATTCATTCTCGTTCATGGCATATCTTCTAGACTTTTTAGGTTCCACCAACTATTATATTGAGGAACCTCCAGATGATACTACACTTATGAAAGTTGAACCTATTCTTTTCGAACAATTATGTTCTATAAAAGGATTTTGATACACATTTAATTATATTTCTCTATTTTAGTACAAAGATGAAATGTCCATCTTAGTCCAGGAGTTTAGGGCCTAGATTGAAAGTTAGATGAAATGTTCAACTATAGAATTGAAAATAATTCTTAGAAACTTTATGACCAAACGAAATAAAAAAAAACTACAAGACTAATACTTCCATCGTAATTAGTATTGGGGGGTTAATGACATAGAAGGTTACCAAACTATCTCATTTGTTTCAAATTGGTAACTTATTTTTAATTTGTATCAAATTAATAATCATACTATAATTTTTCGTTTAAGCTGAGATCACTGTTTAATTTTCGATGACTTTTTATTCATATGGCACTGAATTAGGAATATTCAAAGAAGGCCAATCATAATTTCCTTGTTTTGGCCAATCATAATTTCCTTGTTTATCTCTTATAGGTTTTGGATGATCACTCTACAGATATCAAGTTAATTTTTGAGTTTTCAGACTCTAAAGATATCAACTTAATTTTTGCTAAATAAAATTAGTAAGATAAGTGCTCAGTTAGTAAGGCAACTAGTTGCTATACACGTTGAAGAAAACAAGAGTCTAATTGGCTTCTATTCGAGGTAATGTTGATTACTTTCAATAAAATTACAGAGAACATACCATTACAATATGTTGGCAATGCAACACAAAACATACTACTCAAAGTAAATTGATGAAAAATTTTTGAAGTTACAAGAAGATATATGTAGGGAAGCAGTAGGAAACAACAATGACAAAATATCTAAACAAAGAGACGGAAAATCAAAACAAAGAGAATATTTACTTTCTAAGGCACACAGACCTATGCAATAAGCACGTTCGATGACATGTTAAAGGGGTTGCCTTTCCATTTCACAATGCAAAACGCCTAAAGACAACTTGAACAAGTTCCCTTCCCTGAAACAGTCTCTTTGTCCTTCGGAGAAACACACACACAAACACACAACGCCTAAAGACAAACCAGACCTGAAATATCCAAGTCTTTATATGGCTCTTCTATTGACCATTTTGAAATCCATTAACGAAAGCAGCTGGTAATCATCCCATGGCAGCAGCGACGGTTGGGTTTTTCTGTCCGATCAACTAGAACTTCGATATTCATCTTCGCGAATCGCCTTCATTAATAGCTGGTTTTTCTCATTGGCTTTGTTTCAGTTATTGGGTTTTCTGTTCTGAATTTTTATTCTAGTTTTTCATATTGTTTGATGTTCAAGAATATGGGTTTTTTTATGTTATAGGCATTTAGCTTCTGTTTCTCATGGGACTAGTCATATATTGTTTCATCAACTTTTGCAAAATGGCGGACGATATGGTCATATAACATATATACACCATTTCATGTCTTTAAAAAAGCTTAGACTTTTAGTTCGTGTCTTTAAAAAAGCCTAGACTTTTAGAATGTAATGTAGGGTGTTCGTATATGTTGTCTTTCCCTTTTCCGTGTGCGTGTGTATTAATTTTCTATTGGTAAAAAAAAAAAAAAATTGTTATCTACATTCTTTATCTTCTTATCCACCGAATAATGCACAAGATCTATTTTGCAATAGCTTAAATTATTTGCTTAAAATTTTTTTTTATGCTTTATTTAATTTGTAAATATGCCCTTATATATATATATATATATATATATATATAGTAATGCCCCATATTTTAATAATTAAATGTTTCCCCTCATTTCTGTTTTCAATAATTTTTCCAACATAATGTTTGGTTCAATTTTAACTTAAAATTCATTTTATTTGTAAATGACTTTTTATATTTAATATACTCCAAAATAAAAATAGAATTCATTTCAAATGAAATAGATTTTGTATTTGGTTAAATGTAAAATTCAATAAAATATTTCATTTTATAAAAAATGTTCTTGTATTATTTTTTTCAAATGTAAAAAAATTAAAAAAAGAGGAATGAGAAAGAGACAGAGTAAAGAAAAAAGAAAGAAACAAGTGATAGAGTGAAAGAAAGAAAGATGAAAAGTGGAAAAAAAATATTATAATTAAACGTATTTATATCATAATAAAAAAAACTTTACAACTTTATTTATCATTTACAAATTCTATTAAATTTGATATAATTTGATTTAATTACAATCAATTTTAAGAATTTAATGAAACAAATTTTCAAATAAATTGTCATTCATACCAAACATCCAAAATATAAATTTACAAATAAATTTCATAGAAATTATAGAATTCATTTGTATCAAATATAATATAAACACCATTGTCCAGTGTGTTTCTTTCATGAATTACCCGTTTCTGCGCTGCCTAGCCCAATAAGCTACCTAGCCCAACAAACAAAATTGAGGAAAAGGATAACAAATTCTTTTGGATCTTTCCGTGGTAAACTTTCATTCGTAATAAGTCGGTTTTCTGAGTTTTAATTTCGGATTAGAATTGACGTTGTTTCATGTGTTTCTTATCACATGAAAGGGGTGATGGGGGAAGAACAAAAATGCAAAAGGTCTGCTATCAAATTCATAGTCCAGCCTATCCTAATATTGAAGAGCAATAGAGATCCTTTTAGATTGAAGGCGCCAAAAAGGATGGGCTGCACCAGGCAGTTTATTCTCAACATTGATCTGAAGGAAAACTTGAATAAGAACCAGTAGCATCTCTAAGCCATATTGTATGCCTACATTCAAATGGAACCCAATTCAGGTTTTTGCATGAATTTCCAAATGTTCTATTCTTAGTACATATACAAATAAATTATCAAACATTGAAGGGAATTTTCCTTTCCAGCTCAGACATTTATGGCATCAATATATCAGGAATAAATTCTTATTATAACTTCCCACTCCATAGAAACAAGTGCATTGAGGACAGAATACAGAGTCAGAATTTAAAATTTAGAACTCACATTCATTCACAGCCAACCCCAGGGGTCTCTATGTGATCCCTGAAATGAATTGCTAAACAGTTAAGACCATCAATCTTCTGCTAGTTTTGCTAGCAGTTCATCCTTTCCCAAATACCATAATTTCTCTCTCCTCCTTTTCTATATTCTTGCTTTTCAGAAACTTCCCTTCTCTTGTTAAAATGTCAGCATTCTCATTTTTAAGCTCTGTCCTGTTCAGGTTTCAAAACAAAGCTAGGTTTATCTAAACCTACCCAGGAATGTGACTACAGTCTTCAGCTATCCATCGCCTTTCATAATCCTTCATTAATCAGACTTAGGAACACTTGTTTTAGGAACATGACACTTAAACATAGCACATGCTGAGTTTCCACCCATCCATTCTAACCTTGTACCTTCTTATCTAACTCATTGTCACTCGACTCGCTGCATTCTAAACACAATGTCTCAAATTACTCGGGGAAACCCTGCATCAAACTTATAGAGCTTCATTGCAATAATAAAGATTAGAACCTACAAAGTTGCAGTCATCTCCTTAAATGAGCAAATGACGTACAGTTTCTACAGCCCCTACGGTCTTCTAGATCTGATAGCTATTCATCATCAAAATAATACAAAACTTACAAAATTTAGAATTTGAGATCTGTAGAATTGAGTGCATCTGGACCAGCAACATTATCTACAGTACAAGAAGAGACAAAATCAGACATTCTTCAACTTTTTTGCTTTTGAAGGTGGTCATTGTCCCTTCTTCCGCATCCTGCGCTTTCGAACAAGTTTCTTTCTACGAAGCCTTATCTTCTTTCCCAATTTCATCCTCATCTTCTGCTCAAGCTTCTGTTGAAGCTTTGAATCCAAAGGAAGTTTGTCAAACAGCAAATGCTCATCATCATCACTTTCTGACACAGATGAATCTCCACCATCTGGACCTGTACCCTTAATTTCGTTTAATGCCTTAATACTCATCACACCACTTCTCATTATGACAACAGGAATGTTAAAACAAAGTCCACTGAGAGATTTAGATAGTTGATGAGTGGATTTCCACTGCAACCTGGGAACTGAAAACCCCACCCAAAAAAAATTTTTTTTTAAAAAAAAAAGGAAATCCATACATGAGTTTTCGGTTCAAAAATGAATTAAGGACAGGAAAAAAAAAAAAAAGAACTCCAATATATATATATATATATATATATATATATATATAGTTCAAAAAAATAATTGAAAATTAAAAACTCACCAAAAAAAAAAAAAAAAAAACAAATATATATATATATATATATATATATATATATATATATGTCAAAGAATTCATTTAGAATTCTAAATTTTTATGTGCATGGAATTGATCATGCTTGCGAGATGAACTTTAAACTAATCTACAAGCTCCTAAAGCCATACAATTAAACTACAACTTAATAAGTCTACAAACTCAAAATAAATTATATATTTAAACTAAACATTAGAATTTATTTACAAATTAATTTTGTTTTTTTTATAGAAACTCATTTGCAAATCAAATGAATTCCTTATGAAATCAAACCAAACAGTGTGTACAGGGTTTTCTGGTTGTTTTTGGATGAAAATAGCAAACACATGAGATGGCAGAAGGTTGAAGGGTTTCAATGTTTTCGTTCCAATATCATTATTTCTTTCACATAATCACAGCGTTAGATAGAGAGAGATACCTGGGCAATTAGCAAGGGGCTTCGTTGATAAAGTTACAGATGCAAGAAGTGAAGACGATAGCGAAGAGGGAGACGAATTGGTGACAACGACACCCATTTCTTCTCTTTTCAGGCCTCCTCCTTTTTCTCGCTTGCTCTTGAAGATGGATTAGGGATGAAGTGGCACGCGGACTCTGTTTTAATATTCTACTTCATTTAAGCATATTGAAATTCCTACGATTTAATAGTAACAGTTTCTCAAATTAGTCATAATCAAGATCCATTTTTTTGTTTCTCAAAAAATTTTTAATAGATAAAAACAAGTTGGATATGCCCCAATAAAGATTTATTATGATAATTAATTAATATATATAATTAATTTTGACTTTAAAATTCAGCTTTAGAAAAATATTTATTTTTTGTTAAGTAATTACATTAATAATATAATATTTTTAACAAGTAATAATACAATATATTTTATTTATTTTTATGTGGCAAATAAACTACTAATTGAAAATTTAGTTTTCTCAATTGAAGAAAATTAGAAAGTTCTTCACATATTCAAAATAATTAAAATTTATATTTTTTCATTTTATAAATGATAAAATATCAAAAATAAAATTACTATCTAAATTATGATTGAAAGAAATTGTCTTTTTACGTTTTTAATAGCATAGTTGCCCATAATTTATGAATTAAGAAATAAAAATTTCTCCAGAGGCCTATGCATCCAATAACAGAGAAAAATTAAAAATTTAAATATAAAAAGTTAAACAAACATATATCAATCAATAAAAGTTTTAAATTATGGCTTGACCGAGCATATTAGAAGAAACAACAACATTATTATTAAATTAACAAATAACCAGTTTATGAATTGAATCAATAATGATAATGAAATTTATATATATATGATCTGTTTGTTTAAATAAATAAAAATAAATTTTAATTACTTTAATTGATAGAACCATAAAAAATGGACTCTTTACTTTGCTTTTGCTTATCATATTGTTTATTATTATATTTTATTAATTATATTAATTAAAATATATTTTTTAAAAAGGAATTTTATTTTTAATTTAGAAATTATGGTCAATAATGTTATAAAGAGTAAGAGAGATAATTTTTTTTAGTCATGATTTAGATGATTAACATTTTTTTATTTTTTATTTTTTATATTTTTATCATTTATAAAATAAAAAATAAACTTTTATTATTTTATTGTAATTAAAATTGAATGAAATCAAAATTTATAAGTTTTGTACTAATTAGGCTAAATTTGGGGTTATTTAACTTACAGTACAAATTTGAGTATTCAATTGATCCTTTATCATATGATTTTATTATCTAATTACTCCTTCTATTAACATTGTTAACGAATCTGTCAAAAAAGATATTCACAATAAACACAAACAATTAAAGAGGTAGAAAGTTATGTTTTAAAGTTAAAGTCCTTAAAATAAAAATACATAAAATTTGGGGTTCATAATGGGTTATTCCTTTGGTTTTTTGGTTGAATAGTAATTTTGTAACCCACTTTTGACTTTAATCTAACAAATATATTTTTTGTCCAGTATTCAGTATTACACTTCTCGATCCATGAATAATGATATCTCATTTTGGTTAGATTTTGATCCAATATCTCATTTTCTACATGAATCTATAAAATGCAATTCGTTAAAACTTAGTTATAACTTCATGATTTATTATGTTACTTTTATACCAAATAATTAATTTTAATCAAGATAAATACATTATTAATCCAACACTTAATATATACTTAATTGATGAATTATAGTCCATACTTAAACATTTAGAGTCACTTATTTGTGATAAGTAGATGTGACTCCAAAACCTACCACCATCATCAACGTCATTATCAATATTCATATTTACTCATTTGATATTTCCTTTGATCTTCACTCCATAATCACTTACTTCACAAGTTCCACGACTATAGCTTTGTAGCCATTCATTCAATACACCCCATGATCAATTTACTATGACTTTTCTCAAAAGCCAAATCATGTGTGTACAATGCACTTACATCCTTTGTATATGAAATACTACAAAAATACAGAGAGATATTTTATTTTGATGGTTTTGAAAATATGATTATAACTTAATGCAACTTAAACACTAAATATATGAAATGCTACAAAAATACTAAGAGATGCTTTATTTTGATGGTTTTGATAATATGATTGCAACTAAAACACTCAATATGGTATTTTGTGGTCGAATATTTATAAATAGTAAAATATTGAAGTTCAAATCATCTTTTGACTACTTGATTCAAATAAATAACTTTTAACCACTTTTTTTTTTTACCCCACTTCCTATTATTTTTTAGAATGTGGTCTCTTGATAAAGAGTACTGCTATTTGTATCAAATTGATCTGGATCAATAGGGGCAGTGGAGGTCATTTTTATATTTTAGTATTTTTTTATTGTGAAAAAACATAAGTTAAAGACAATAATGTCAGTAGGGACAATAAAGTCTTTACCAGCAACAGTGCTCTACAAGAACACTCCTTCCAATAAAAGTTAATTAGTCCTAACGATAATTAATTAATATTATAGTTTCAATAAAACTTATCTATCAATTAAAATATTTTTACTAGAAGTACTTCATTATAAAGAGGAAGATGGTAAGTAGATTATAATATACAAAATATTTTTTATCACCTACAATGGAGGAGCCAAGTAATTATAGTATTTTTAGAACAAGACTTGAAAAAGAATTTTACCAAATTTTTAGAATTGATAATGAAGAGGAAAACTGATTATGTGAAGATTATGAAGAGGAAGATGATGTCTACAGTAATGATTTTGACGATTACAATAAAGATGAAGGAGTTTTACATGAAAACAACTTGGTTGATGGAGATATAGGTTCTAATGAGGATAATATTGCAGATGTGAATGGAGAAATACCTAATGAATACAATGTTAAAGAAGGTCCTAAGGTTGGGATGTATCTTCAAAGCTTGGATGCGCTTAGTAGTTTTTATAAACAACATGCAAAAGTAAAAGGTTTTTGCATGGCAATGAAATCAGGATTAAAAGGCAAAACTAAATTTAGAAAATATCAGACAATAAGTTGTGACAAGGGTAAGGATAACTTATATACACAAGGTAACAAAGAGAATGAATTGCCCTACTAGGATATCAACAATTTTACATAACAGCAGTTTGTGGGAGGTCACAAAAGTTCAATGAGAGCATAATCATGAATTGAATCCTTTAATGTCTAGGTTCATGGTTGGTCACAGAAGTATAAATTCTAACACAAAGTAGCGGGTGGCGGTTAATGTTATTGTTGGTATAAGGCCTCGCAAGAGCATGCGAATTCTTAAAGCTCAATATGAAGGGCCAAAGAATTTGTGTTGTATGTCAAAGGACTGTAGAAATTTTAATAAAAAGAAAAGGAGATTAAGAATTAGTGATGATGATGATGATGAATTTATTAGCAAATTATTTTTAATGATGCAATAGAAAAATAGGGACTTCTTTCATCTTATTGAGACTGACAAAGATCTAAGGCTTAACAATGTGTTGTGGGTTCACCTTTGTTGTAAAGCAGCATATGAAGAGTTCCATGATGTGGTTTAGTGTTAATACTTCGTGAATCGGTATAAAATGCCCTTTGCCACTTTTACGAGAGTCAATCAACACGGGCAAATCTATTATTCTAGGATGCACTTTGATATCTCATAAGGATGCAAGGACGTTTAGATGGGTCTTTAGCACTTAACTCTTTAGAATGGAAAATATCCAGCCTACTCAGATATTGATTGATAAATAAGAGTCAATGAGGCAGGCTATATAGAAAATAATGTGAACAACTATCCACAACTTTTGCTTATGGCATATACTATGTAAAGTGCAAGAGAAGTTGAAGAATCTACCTAATTACGGTGAGGTAGTTTTAGAGTTCAAAGTGGTTATATATGATAGCTTAACATAAGAAATGTTTGATTACAATTAGAGTGATTTTGTGATTAAGCGTGGGTTGGAAAGAAAAGAATGGATACTGAAGCTTTTCGATTAGAGAGCACAGTAGGTTCCAGTGTATTTAAATCACATTTTTTGGGCTAGGATGTTGTCCACTCAGAGGAATGAAATACATGCGTGCTTATTTTGATGGGTATGTGCACTCTAGGAGTACTCTGAAGTAGTTTGTTGAACAATATGAAATTGCCATCTATAACAAGCTTGAGAATGAGCTGATTGTTGATTACCAATCAAAGAATATCATTATGAAATGCATTTCAAATTTTTCTTGGGAAAGGAAATTTCAAAAAGCATACATAAATGATATGTTCAAAATTTTTTAAATGGAAATAAGGTGTATATGGTATTGCCTTATTCATCAGGAGGATGAGGACATCAATAATGAATAAGTTGATGAGCTAGGAGTAGAAGTTCACAAAATTATGGAGCAATCTTTGATGAATGATTGGTTTTGGAAGAAATGAATTTACCCTCAGGACATCTAGAGAAGAATTGGCTGAGTTTAACTGGGATTATAGAAAAGTGGAAGGTAAAGGTATATTATGTTGTCACATATTGCAAGTGATTTCTTTAAAAAATATTACTAACATCCATGAAAGATATCTCATAAAAAGATGGAGGAAAGACGTGTATCGTCGTCATAGCATGATATTATTTGGTGGAGGTTATCTAAACATGACTGTGGAATTTAAGAAATTTAAGGAGTTAGAAAGTTTTTTTCATGATGCATATGATTTAACCAACGGTAACAAGAGAAAGATGGAATATATCAAACAACGACTTGAAGACTTAAAAAGGATTTTAACAAATTAACAAGAGAGAAATAATGCATATGCAGATAATTCACATGCTTTTAATGAAATGGGCAATAATATCACTAATGACATAAACACGTGAACACCTATTTTAGATCTAATGGTAACTTGTAGTCGTGGTTGTCCTCGTTTAAAATATTATAACCCTAGACACAAAGTCATTTAGTAACAAAATGCTATTAGAATGCATTCAGCATAGGAACATGTTAGGCATGGTAAGGGGGTGGTTGAGCAAGAACCAATAATATACAACAAGATTGTTCCTAGGTATGTACTATTTGGAGTATACTAACTATTTATCTAAAACTTAAATTGCATTTTATTGAGCTTTCGTTTACTAATGAAAATTTTCATTTACAGGTTGGTCGTAATGTGAGCCAAATACGCAGCAACAACAGAAATAACATGATTTAGTTTTATTTTGGTCTAAATGGAGAGTATTTTGAACAAAATATTGTTAGAATGCATTCACCACAATGATGTGCCAAGCATGGTAAAAGGGTCATCAACCAATAATAGACAACAAGATGGTTCCCAAGTATGAGCTATTTGAACTAGACTAACTATTTATCTAAAACATAAAATGCATTTTGTTGAGCTTTTGTTTATTTGTGAAATTTTCATTTACAGGTTGGTCGTAATGTGAGCCAAATATGTAGCAGCAACATAAATAACCTGAGTCAGTCTGATTTAATATAAATAAATAGTATTTTGAGCATTTAGAAGTAGGAAATGATAAATGGATTAGTTTGTAGTCTTATACTTCAATATTTTAATGGTTATAATTTTTTAAAATCGTTTTTAACTTCAAGGATATAATCACGGGGCTATCTGATTATCGCCTGGGGTTGATATAATTTTGGCTTGAGTTAGAATTTGATGTCATAGGACTTTCTATTTATCATTTGGGGGAATTATGGATTGCATTTGAAAATTAATGTAACCGGCACCGTTACCATAGTATGAAATCACAAAGTTGATGAATAAAGAAGATAAAAGTCACCACAATTTGCAATACATGGATAAGGATTGGATAATGAAAACATGAATCTTATGACATCAAATAAAGCTAGCAATTATTAAAACAACAAAAAATAATACATAATCCATCATTGAACTAAAGGTTGATAGATTATGGTATTCTGAAGAGCAACTTGTCATGTGGGTGGAATCACAAAAGGATTTTTTATCCACTTATTTTTTATTATTATAAATTTGATTTACTCAAAATCTTTACTATACCAATTGAAATTCATCTTTATATTTAGTAAATATTAACCACTACATATTTTTTATTTGGCATTGGAAATGTTATAGGAATGTCATGCCATGTTGATTTGGTAAATATAATTTGTTTAATTTAATTAGAATTCTTGATTACTTAAACAATAACATCACCATAGTGGTGGAAGTCAAACATTTTCAATGGATCCATGTAGGGCAATTGAAAGATGAACAATGCCAACTGAATTTTTTTTTTTTTTAAACAAAATGAAAAGATAGGAAATGACAACTGAGTTTTAAGAATTTGAAAAAAAAAAAACCGACTAATAAGTTGTCACTTAAAAAAAGAGCAAAATCTCATTACAAATGATGCTGCAAATAAATAACTAGGACATCTTTTTATTTTTGTTTTTAATGATTTTTGAGACTTATCACGAACAACCTTCCCACATCTACATTTACACCATCCTTACTCGCATTCTTGACCAGAGAACTTTCAACTTCTTCATTCCTACTAACAAATAGAGAAGTAGTAAGTTATGGTTTACGAATAAAGCTACTCAAATGTTGTTGAACCACATTGAATATATCTTTAGCACCATTGACTTTAGACTCATCTTCCAACCATAAGTTGTAAACACGCTTCAATGGTGGTAGTTTTAGCATTGCCAAGACAATTGTCTTATCATCAACATACATAGAAAGCCTCTTCATGTATTCATAAATCTTTTTGCATAATTTATGATTCTTATCCCTTGATTCCTTGAATAAAGCACAATATGCCATAGGCCATACATCATTCAAAGTGTCCTCAATCTTGATCTTCTTTTCTGTGTAATCATTAAAAAATAAAATGACATATAATTTCAAAGTCTAATTAACATGAGTAAATGAAAAAAGGAAAATAAAATGATAAAAAAATCATAGACTTGGAGTGGAGAAAGGAGTCCATGATCAGCATTCCATATCTATGAAAGAAGTAGTTTGAAACATAATACCTTTATATGTATAATATCCTCTTATACAAAGCCATGTAATGTGTGTTGGAGTTGGAAGGTTGTTCCTAGCTCAAGTAAGCTTCAACAGTGGACTTAATGGCACCTATTAAATATTGGAAATTGTCTAATGAGTTGTTTTCCACTAAAGCATATTACCCATATTTGAGTACACCAAAGTAGATATAATTCCCTTCTTATATAATATTTTACCGTCTATTCCATAATAGATATCACATATTACATAATTTATAAAATCAGACAACTTTAAATTGATCAATATTAAGCATTTAAAAAAATTTAGGGTCATTGATCCCAAAAAACTCAGATCTTCAATCTCATTTAGCAATTGTACTTAAATATTTAAATCTTGCTAAAACTATACTACAGATAACCATGGAGTATGACATTTCAAAATTTAAAATATTATGAAACATGTGTCATCCCAAATTTTCTAGATAATCGGTAAGTCTTGCTTTTAATTATCAATTGCTCGCATCACTAAAACAAATTAAAATATTTCACTTTTATAACAATGGATAAAATTAAGTCATGTGTATTATTATATACTAATTGAAAATGACAAGTTCAATTCTAATAAATTGATTCACTTTTATTTAGTATAATTTTTTATAGGCACTATTAATTTTTTTGTATAAGTGGTTCGATTTGGTTACTTATCATAATTGGTCCAATTCTATTCAACTAGTTGTCATAATTGGTGCGGTTCAATTTAATTCAATTATCTTATTCGATTCTTTTAGGGTACGATAGTATTTTTTAGCTTTTAACTAGCCTTCGTTTCAAAATTTTGTGCATGCCACACATTGCCCTAGCCTTAACCCTAATCCTTATCTATTTGGATAATAAAGATTAAAGAATATTTATACTTGTTTTAAGTGAAATACATATATATAATTTCTTCATTCTAATGTTCTAAAAAAATTTTAATGGCCTAATATTAAAGAAATATTTGTTGGCATGGGCATGATAATTTTGACAACTATGCTTTGTAATATCTAAAAGTTACATTAATTAAAATAAATTATATAACAAATTGATAACCTAATTAATATGCTTTATAACTGCAGATAGAAATTAACCACCACACTTACAATTTTGATTAACTGAAGTCACTAAATCAGTTATTACCATTACTTTGTAGTTATAATTTTATTCAAATTTACTCTAATATATTTTTATTTTTAAATTTTCATATGCAATTTGGTTTGTAATATTTAAACTATTATTTTAATAAATTTAATCTTATTTTTATCATTTTACATATGTAACTATAATTATATTTATGCACATACTAACATAGTATATTGATAAAGTTAGGGGTGTGCATGGGATATGAGAATATCAAATTGAACCAAAAATCAAACCGAAAAAATCAATTGTGAAAAATACCTAAAAAAAGGGAAAATTTCTTGTTCTGTATTGTCTCAAAGTAAACAAGTGGGACAATTCTAGGGTAACACTTGTATTCATATCAAAAACCATACTTTTTTTTATCTTGATTTATCCATATTAAATATTGTTTTGTCATATATATATATATATATATATAATGTTTATATTTTAGAATTGATATATTGTAGTATTGTAGACTTGTTTTTTTATTTTTATTATGTTTATATTATATAATTGATATAATATATTTATATTTTAGAATAAATATATTATATAAGTGTATATTATTGTTTTGCAGGCTTGTTTTTTGCATTATTAGATATTTGATTTTAAATTTTAGATTTTAAATAGATATTAGATGAATATATTTATTTAACATTTATATTTAAAAATTTAAACATCACCAGTTCCGAACCATCTTATCTTATTTTATTTATTTCATTTGTCTCATGTTTTATATTGTTTTGTCCCAAAAATTTGGTACAAGACAAAATGAGGCTCAATAATACATGGAATAGTATTGGTTCTTAAATTTTGATAACTAATTATTTTGGGACGGGACAGAGATTTTTAAATCCCCATCTTTACCTATCTCATGCACACCCCTAGGTAAAGTACATTTATTGAGATGAGTAAGGTTTTGAGTTTGATTTCTCATATTAATTATTTTTGTTAAAAATTATTGAAGAAAAATGAGAGCTATCTCTGATGTTGAGTTCTATTTTGCATATCTATCATTATGGTAGAAAATTACTAAAGGAAAAGGTGGGGTATCTTCTATTATATAGTCCATATGTTGATTTGGCTCATTAACTAAGGTTGTCTACTATCAATTCAAATTAAAAAATTGAACTAAATGATTGGTTCGATTTGATTTGATTTGTTTGAATTTTAAATTTAGTTTGATTCAATTTTTCTTTTAAAAAATTTTAGTTAATTTGAACTAACTAAATTAACCAAATAAACCAAACTAACTAAATTTTATAAAAATTGATTTAATCAAATGCAATGAAACTTATATTAATGAAACTTAAATAATTAAAACCTATATTAGATTGAATCAAAATAATTCAAAATGATTCAAATTTTATTATTTATATTAAAAATATATAAAAAGTTATTGACTTTTTTTAATCTTCGAGAGGAAATATATTTTATATAAATATATAAAATGCATTATTTATATTAACAATTCATTATTAAAAATGGTTCCATCTAATTCAAAATTTATTCTTTATATCAAAATGCCATAAGTTATTATTACCATTTAGTAAATGACTTTTTTTTTTTTTTTATCCTGATGTAAAATGTATAAAGTGGAATAAAAAATGATAGATTTTTATTTCTCTCTCTCACTCCATATATATATATATATATTGCTTTTCAACTTACCTATAAAACAAAACTTCAAAATTTCAAAAAGAATTGCATTTTCATGTTATTGTTGTTCTATATTCTCGATGAAGCCTTGAAGTTTTAAGTACATAAAAGGAGTTAATGGCATCAAAGGTATGTTTTCTGTCTCACTTTTTATCTCTCTCTTTCAATTTGTAATTTAGATTTCTTTTGGACATGATAAGGTTTCTATATTGATTCTTAAAATCATTAGGTTTTTAAACATAGTTGTTTTGCTTGAGTTGGGCTTTGTCTCTATCATAACTGTGAGTGCCTTGAATTTTGCAATTTCACTCTAACAAGTGAAATCTTACTTGTGACTTTTTCCTTTTATAGATTAATGGGGATCCTTTTAGGCCTTGCTCAATTTCAAAGCTCTTAGTGCAAAATGCTAGTCATAAAGGGACCAAAAGAGGGACAATGTGTTGGTACCATCCTTGGGAAATATGGAGTCGCCACCCGACTTTGGTTGGAACAAGAATTTGAGGAAGGCAAAATCTAAACCTAATCTAAGTCAATTAGAAGACTCATTTCATCTTCACCCCATCAGAGATCGGGTTTGAAAATTGGGTACAACTTGGGGAAGAGATTAGACACCTTTAAGTCGCCTGGATATTAGGATCTAGCCTTCAAGCATCCTTGGTTCACTTTTAATATTTTAATCGAGCTAACACCCCTAAATATACATATAAGCATGATTCACTTAGGCAAATCAAATCATCCATATTCAAAAATCAAAGAGGGAGTTTGGGTCATGCATTTATGGCAAAAGGGATAAGCTTTCATTATCATCCATTCATCTATATTCAAACATCAAAGAGGGAGTAGGGGTCATACATTCATGGCAAAAGGGATAAGCATGCATTATCATCCATTCATCCATATTCAAACATCAAAAAGGGAGTGAGGGTCATGCATTCAATGGCAAAAGAGAGAAGCAGACATTGTCATCCATTATTCATGACCACATTATGTAACCATTAAGACCAACTTATGGTATTACTCAAACATAACACCTATACCAAAATAAGGACAAGTTAGTAAATGAAACAAGTATAAAACAAACTAAATAAATTTAAAGCACAAGGAATGAATATAACACATATCACCATATTTCCCATGCAAAAGGTACCTAAATATGCATCTAAGTCCATAATATCACATCCCCACATAACTATCCAATAAGCACACGAAATTCGAACACATGAACCATAACATCAAAAGGGGTAAAACATGCAATACAAGCCATTTAGAGGATGTTTAATGGCCTAAGGCAAGAACTCATCATAAAAGGGATCATAGGATTGATGAATCCTCACCTTATATAGCTCTAAAAGAGCATGACATCCATATGTACCACTAACCATATAAGGTTAGCAAACAACATAAGAATGAGGGAGATGAAGGGCTAAAACATTATTCACATGTTATAAACACAAACATAATTACAAAAGGGACTCTCAAGGTCATTGGAACCTTAAGTTCCTCACTTAATCATTGTCTTAAATGATCAAAACAAAATCAAAACCAACACTAAATCACAAGTAAGGGGACTTGAAGCATTACATGAAAAGAGGTTGCAAAACCATTTCAAAACCATGCCAAGATCCCATTTTAAGATGAATGGAGATCCTAGGATGTTATTCCTCATCCCATTATGTTACTAAAATAATAGAACACCTTAAAAAGGTTTTTGGAAAAAGGAAATCTAAATGGAGAAGTAAAAAAAATTTCAAAATTATCTATCAATCAAACTAGGTTGTACAACCTAGATGAGGGGCTATACAACCTACAATCAAAGCTATACAACCCCTATTTTTCGAGTTTTGAAAATAGGAAGAAAATAAAGGAGAAGAAGAAGGGGGAGAGTGAGGGGGTTCCTAAAAGCTTTTGTGTGTTTCTATGCCTTCAGAGGCTCATAAGTTCAATACTTTCCTCCAAAATACTTATGAAATGCACAAAGTTGAAGAGATTAGGTCTTATTCTACCTTAGTAGTGATTGGAATTGGTTGGGGTTTAGGGTTTCTGTGTTTGAGGGATGTTTGAGAAGTAATTTTGGCAAAGTAACCTTAGGATTTCCAAGCCTCACCTTCTCTTTAAAAGGGGAGGGGGGTTGACAAGGTTGTGGTCATTCCCTCTCATATTCCCCATTGTCTCTCTTATTTCCTCATATTCCCCATTGTCTCTCTTATTCCCTCATATTCCCCATTATCTCTCTTATTCCCTCTTATTCCTCTCTTTTGATATTGACAAAGGGGGAGAGATAATTGATTGAATATACCAAAAGGGAACATACAAAAAGGGGAGAGAAAATTGAGCTACATTTGTATAAGCAAAGACATTATTCTTATTAGAATAATTAAGGGGAAGTATGGATTAAGGGGGAGCAATTTCATACTTATGATTTGAATCACTTCACAATCATTCTCTTAGAAGCATACATAATTGATTTTTTATCATTTGCATATTCAATCTAGATTATCAAAATCAAAAAGGGGGAGATTGTTAGACTAGGTTATTCAAACCTAAGTTAAGACTCTTTTTTTATCTTCACAATATCGATTGAAAGTTTTAATGTCAATTTTAAGTGTTGTTTTTACAGTTTATAAGAATTATCTTCAATGGAAGTCAAAATCTTCATCTTTTACAAGAACATCCAAATTTGCGGTCAGTATCCCCTAAGTCGCGAGCATGACACTATTATAAGAATGGATGAAGCTAAGTCAGAGGAATTCGCTGGCAAATTCACAGCTGCGACTCAACTTAAGGAACCTTAGTTGAAGTACAGAGAAATTTGCAGTCTCAGTCGCACCCAAGATACAGTAATCTCACGACCGCGACTTTTGAGAGTGGTTAGAACACAACTACTATATTTTCCTAGGTGACCAATGGAAAATTGACACGTGGACTAGTCATTAGACACAAATAGGGTTTTTAGCCGTAATTTGAAATTCATGACAACAAAAGATCAGTCGCAATTACGACTTCCGCCTGACAAGCATTTAATGCTAAATCTGTCTTTGTTTATAGTTTTAGAGTAATATCTCTTTGGTGGATGTGGGCTATAGATACTCCACCAAACTGATGTAAATGAAAGAGGATAACCATTGAAATGTGCCAAAACTCTTGCTAAGTTATTTCTCAACTTTAATTCCTTATTTCTTTGTACGTGGTTTGGTGTGAGCTTTAAACACTTTTTTGTTTGGGTTTGAGAGTTAGCCCTTATATAGAAAACTCTTGTATAGGTTTGAGAGTGAGCCTTAGAAAACTCTTGTATAAACACTTGTAAGGTTTGGTGTGAGCCTATAACACTAGGTTAAGTGTAAGCCTTGGAAAACACTTGTAAGGTTTGGTGTGAGCCTAAACACTAAGTTGAGTGTGAGCTTGTAAAACACTAGAGATTGAGTGAAATACCTAATTGGTGAATTGGGGAGTGGATGTAGGGTTGGTTAATACCCGAACCACTATAAAACTCTTGTGTACATTCTTTTCCTACCCTTTCTCTAATCTTTCATTCTTGTGTGCTTCCTCTAAAATCAAAAGTCTAAATTTGCCACCAATTCAACCCACCCTTCTTGGTGCACTATGGGTAACAGCTATGTTGATTCTTGTTTATGATTAGATAAATGAAATATAAAAAAGTTTAGAAGTGTGCCTCAACCAAATATATTTAGGACATTTTGGAAACCCAAAATAAAAATACAAGGGAAGCAAAAAAAAAATAAAATCCAAGGACTTACATTAGAGTATAAAACCTTCTTATTCAAGCCTAATGAGACCATCACTAAGATAAATAATAAATTCATTAACATAGTGAGATCTCTTAAGGCTTTTGGTAAAGTATACTCAAATGAAAACACGGTGCAAAGATATTAATAGAAATGGCAATGAAGTAGGATAGAGTAGAGGGCCATTCCCCATCCCTGCCCTACCTTTCTAACGCAATGGGGTTTCCCCCCTAAAGGTTGAAAATCCCGTGGGGTATTTTTTATTTTATCTATTTTAAAATTATTTTTTTTAAAAAAAATAATTATAATAATAAATTATAAGATAAAAATATTTTATACTATAGATTAATATATAATATATGTTTACATATATATGTACACACAAATTGTATGTATATACATTTAATAAATACCAAATGTCAATCTAACTAATATAAAAAGTTAAAGTACTTTTTCACTCTTCACAAGGATCCAATTTAGGGTCCCATGCCCATAAGACAAGTAATATAATCCACACCCTTACCTCATAGAGGTAAAAGGGTGAGGATTCCCTTTGCTATTATGATCCATATATATTAAAGACCTTTCTAAAAGAGAAATGGAAAGATAGAAAGATGGTCATGGAAAAAGCAAGCAAGATGGATACTCTCTCACTAGATAAACCTATAGGAAAACCTTTTAACTCATGAACCAATATAGAGAAGTTTAAGGGTGAGAAAGCATAAAAAAAAAAGAAAGGCCTAACATCAAAGGCTAAAGATGTAAGTAAAGAGTCTTCCTCATTCAGTGATAATGAGAGTGACCAAGATTAGACAACCATGATGACTAGGAAGAACTACCAAAAGGGTGATTCTTCAAGAGTGATCAATTAGTTTACTTTAACTACAACAAATCGGGTAAAATTACCCCAATAACCATAAGAAGAAGAAATCATCAAGTTCCATAAAAAGAAGAAAGTAATGAAAGTTACCACACATAATGACACTTGTGAATCAAAATGCTAAAGCTCTAACAATAAGATAGTTGTAAACTTGTTGCTCTATTTCATTAAAGCAAAAGTAAAAGGAAAGTTAAGTGATATATAAATCCAATTGCTTTCAAGTTTCATATATAATTATGCAATATCATCTTAGATATGAAGGATGATTTGTTAAAAGATCAAATGAGGAAAAATAATTTTAAAAACACCTCCATTAAATGTTAATAATAACTTAATAAGTTAAAAAATTCTCTAAAAAATTATTTAAGAAAAGAGATTAAGGCTTTAAAAAATGAAAATAAGTGTTTAAAAGAATTTATTTTAAAGATTTTTAAAGGAAAAGAGAAACTTGTTGCCATACTAGATGCATAAAGAGACCCTACCATTAACATGGCCTAGTATATAGTCATATATTATTGGCCAAATATATACTCATAATTATTCTCTTCCATTCAATCTCTCTCCACCTAAGATAGCCTTTATAATATAAAAATTATAGAAGACCTAGTTCCTTATAAGCTAAAGCATAAGTCACCTCTCATAAGACTAATGCATGTGCACCACTATGAGCACAAACCCTAAGACTAGAACAAATGCATAAACATACATATCGAGGCCATAAAAAAAAATTCACATATATAAATCTTAAAGTCTGAGGAGGAAATATATGCACCAACATGCACCAAACATCATTATATTAATAAGTTATTATCTCATACATGATAGGACCTATGGATATTGCTAGGAGATATGAGCATGCATACATAACTAAAAGAGTATTTATGCTTAAATATACATCATATAGGCTTAGACATATCTTTGATAGTGATTTCTATTTCTTTTTTATGGTATACATGACCTCATTGGCTACTATTCTAAATTAAAAAGGATAAATAGGCAAATGCTTAATGGAACCAGACCCCTAAGAGACAAGTATATTTGGATACTTAAAAGTAAGTGAATTGCTCTTGTAGTGCGTCTTCTATCCATAATGTGTAAAGTTGAATAATAATTTGATAGTGGATGTTCAACATACATGATAAAAAAATGTCAAGTAATTCACCTCTTCTTATAAGAAAGATGACAATAAAAGTGCCACATTTGATGAAAATGGTAAAGAAAAAAACCACCAGTATAAGTAAAGTTGATGAAGATGATTCATTCATCTTAGGCAAAATGTTTATTAATGGCCTTATACATAATCTTTTAAATGTAAATCAATTTTATGATAAAAAAATTAGAGCTTAATCATGCTACGTATATAGAATGAATGATAGTAAGTTATTTTCATAGCAGGAAAGTATATAGTATATAATGATTAATCTAAACTTTTTAAGATCTAAACTCTATGACTAATGAAAGTATATAGTATATAAATGATTAATTTAAACTTTTTGAGATATAAACTCTAACTAATAAAAATGTTTAGTATTTTATATCTTTGAATGACAAAGGAAATGTCAAGTGTTTTATATCTTTGAATGATGAAGGGTGGATATGGTGTAGAACCCTTTAACTTGCAAACATGGATTTAATAAACACCTTAAAGAAAAATAAGCTTATGAAAGGAATGCAAAAGGTCAAGTTCTCCATGGATAAGATTTATGATGCACGTAAAAAAGTCAAATCCTAAAGACACCTTTGAAAGGTTACAAGTCAAATCCTAAAGACACCTTTGAAAGGTTACACATATGATCAAGTAGGAAGTTTAAATTTTAAATTTGAAGATGAATGTTAGCCATCATGATCAAAGAAGAAGTGTCCATGGCTATGGAGGAGTTGCCACACCCATAGAGAAGGCACTATTCTATTAGGAAAAATATCTAAAAAGTCATTTGAGTTCTAAACTAACTTTAGAATTTTATGAAGGATTTCATGATAATAAAGGATTTGGCAGAGCCATTATATGGTACAAATCCATTATATGGTACAAATGGATAATGTTCTTACTCAATTACAGAAGGATACTTTAAGACACTTTAAAAGGTTAAAATATGATCGTAAGTACTATTGAATTATAAATAAAGCTAGAACAACTATTTATGTTAATTTTTATAATTAGGAAAAGGCTTATATGTATTTAGTGAATGTGTAATCTCTTTAGCAATCTTTGTAAATGTTATTATAAGACTACAAGTGAGTGACTAAACTCTTAGGGGATTGTATATCCTTGTAAGAGTGGTTGGGATGCTTAAAAGTGTGCATCTGAAGATTGTAACAGTTTGACTAGCACTCGTCAACTATTTAGAAAATCTATAGGGTGGTTTCCAGGCTTATAATAATTTATTTAGCATCCATAAGTTAAAAAGATTGTAGAAATCTCAAGATTTTGCTTGAGGAGAGGATATAGATAGGTAGCACCAAACCCTGATTATGGCATCTCGTTCTTATCTTCTTTATTCTTTTTAGTTTCTATCATGACTTAAATTTAGGGATGAGAATGACATTAAACAATGGTTAGGCTTCAGGTTATCAAAATTATAGTCAGCCTAATTCTTGTAGAATGTATCTTATAACCTATACAAGCATCTTATATGATATTCAACTTATGATAAGCACAACATTTAACTTAAAAGAAGGGATCATTGGCCTCCAATACATTCATAACATATCTAGTTCACTAAGGAATCTTAAACCATAAATCATAAGTTATCAAATCCTATTAGAATAATGAAAAAACAAATTAGAATTCTTATACTTTAATACTTGCCTTATCCTTAACATAATTTGCTTGAATACATCAAGAGGTATAATAACTTAAACATAAAAAAATAATAATTTTTATTCCTTTTTTTTTCAATATATGAAATGGTGGTGAAATGAGGGTGAGTACTTCACCTTAGTAAGTAAATATTAATCCACAAGACATATTAACATAAAAGCATAAAACATATAAACCTATAATCTTCTAAAGTGTTATATCTTTCATACACATGTGAATGGCACTTCGGTGAGTGCTTCACCTTAGTATAATTGATAAGACATTTTACATTAAAGCGTAAAACATATGAATACATAATCTTCTAAAGTGTCATATGTTTCATACGCATGAGCATGGCACTGTAACATCATATATTTACATACAAAGATAGCCTAAGTCATTTGTTTACTCACTAAGGCTATAAGGGTTTTCATCTTATTCTTAGTGCCTTATCCTTTGAAACAAACATGGGTAAATTGTCCTAAACCCATATACAATGTGTTATCTTTACCTAAGGATGTATCAATCTAGCAATTAAATCTTTAACTCTTAACTAGACCTCTAGAATGCTTATTTCAAGCAACCTAAGTTATAAAGAACTAAAGGGTGTTTAAGTTCAAACCTAGAATTAACCAAGTCAATTTTAAATTTAGAATTAAACTAGTTTGCAAAGTTAATTAATCCCTTACTTAAATAACCTCACGAAGTTCTTTTAAGAACTAAAGAAAAGAACAATTTCTCATAAAAAAAATCAAAATTATATTAATCAAAATTCAATGCCAATATATGATTTTTGATGGCCTATTTATAGGCATTATATTGCTTATCTATTTAGGAACAAAAGACTAATTCCAATAAGAGATACTTTAGAAGAAATTAACTAGGAAATAATATCACTCCTATTCGGCCAAAAAGAGAAATAAACTCTCAAATTGTTGTTATTCCAATTGAAGAAAACAAGAGAAAAACTCCTAATATAAAAGGCTATTGTATTTGGCCAAAGGAGAAGAAATAGGAAGAGAAGGAATATTCTTGGGATCTTAAATATCTTGAAAGATATTTAATTTAACTTGTTAACCATTAAACCTTATGTTGTCGCCTCTTTTATGTTCTCTTCAAGGTTATTGTTCTTATAACTAAAGATACTTGAAATATTCTAAGAAGCAACTTGGAATATTTTAGAACCTTTAGAACCTGCTATAACATTTTTAATGCAATTTTCTCTATTTAAAGGGTTGGACTAATAAATTCTATTTTAAAGATCCACACATGTAATTGAAGTGTAGAAGTGATCATTTTGCCTTTATAAAGAGGATCTAATAAATGCTTCAAGTGCTCTAAAGTTTGCTTTCTTGACTTCTTTCTGCACAAACAATCTTAAAGCTTATTTAAACTTCTTGAGGCGCACCTTATCATTGGTCTGTTATATTGAATGGATTCTTCTTGCTTAGTACTTACTTGGTTTGCATCATTCCCTCTTTCCTTAAAAACATTCATTCTTCAATTGTGTATCTCGTTAAAATTAAAAGGGATAAATCAAAAACATTAAAAGTAGTAATAACTCTATACTCCCCATGCAAGTCTATCTTATAAGCAATGCCATTGATTCTTTCCAAGACTTGAAATGGACCATCACCCCTAGGGTTAAGTTTAGATTTTCTTTAGCTAAGAAACTTTTCCTTCCTAAAGCGTACCCATACCCAATCAACAGGTTCAAACACAAGTTTTACACAATCCTTATTAATATGTTTAACAATTTGTTTATTCCTCTTTTCAATGCTCATGTGAACTTTTCATGCAAAAATTTTATGAAATCAACTTTCTTTTTGCCATCCAAATTTGTTCGCATATCCAAAGGACTTAATGGAACAAAACCATAAATAATCTCAAAAGGACAATAATGAGTAGATAAATGCACACTACGATTATATGCAAATTTAATGTGTGGCAAATATTCTTCCCATGTCTTTAAATTCTTTTTAACCAAAACACATAATAATTGTCCTAATGTTCTATTCATAACTTTGGTTTTTCCATCAATTTATGGGTGACAAATAATAGAAAATAACAATTTAGTTCTTAATCTTTCCCACAATGTTTTCAAAAAAAAAACTCAAAAACTTTGTATCCCTATCATTAACAATAGTTTAGGCATACCATGCAATCTCATAATTTCCTTTAAAAATAAAATTGCAATGTCAATGGAATTATCAGTTTTGTGACATGAAATAAAGTGTGTTATTTTAGAAAATCTATCAATAATAACAAAAACTGAATCATTATCATGTTTAGACCTAAGCAAACCTAAAACAAAATCCATTGAAATGTCAATCCAAGGCATGTTAAGAATAGGAAATAACATGTACAATCCATGAGGTTTTGATTTAAAATTCAGTTGTTTATATGCAACACATCTATCACAAATCTTTTGCACATCCAATTGCACATTTGGCCAACAAAAGTGTTCATGAAAAAAATCTAAAGTCTTGAACACCAAAGTGCACCATTAAACCCTTTCATGTGTTTTTTTCACAAGTAATTCATGTATAGAACACTTTGGGACATACAATTTATTATCTTTAAACAATAATCCATTATGCCCCAAGTATTTTTCAAAAGCAACCTTTTTGCATGCAATATAAAATTTGCTAAAGTCATGGTCTTATTCATACAAGTCTATGAGATATTCAAACCACAATAGCTCTACATCCAAAGTAGAAAGAAGCATATACTCTTTGATAAAGCATCGTTAATAATAATTTTCTTACCTTATTTGTACCTTATGAACTCATTCCATTTAACGTGTCTTTGATTAAGTTTTTATCATCCTTTAAGGTACTTCAAGCTCTCTTGATCAGTGTGAATCACAAATTCTTTTGGCCATAGGTAGTGTTGCCATTTTTATAGTGCTCTCACAAAAGCATACAACTCCTTATCATAGGTTAGGTATTTCAAAAAAGCTCCACTAAACTTTTCACTAAAATAGGAAATGGTTTATCCTTCTTCAAATCTAATGCATCACATTCAATTTTAAAGATATTAAAAAAGTTAGGCAAAGCTAAAAAAGGTGAACTAATTAATGCAGATTTAAGCAAAGTAAAAGCATTCTCTTATGTATCCCCTTATTTGAAGCTAACACTTTTCTTTATCACTTAGTTAGTGGTGTGATTATAGTGCTAAAATCATGAACAAATTGCCTATAAAAGCTTGCCAATCCATGGAAGGATAACACTTTCCAACGGTTTTTGGTATAGGCCACTGCTTGGTTGCCTTGACCTTTTTATTCATCCCCATCAATGCCATTGGCATTAACCATAAAACCTAAGAAAAAAAATTTGTTTATACAAAAAAAACACTTCTTAACGTTAGCAAATAACTTTTCATTTCTTAAAACTATAAAAATTTACTTAATATGCTTTAAATGTTCATCTAAAGATTTAGAATATACAAGAATGTCATTAAAATATATAACGAAAAACTTAACAAGATAAATATGCAAAACATGGTTTATCAATCTCATAAAAAGTACTAGTTGTATTAATCAAACCAAAAGGCATAACTAACTACTCATATAAACCATATTTTATTTTGAAAATAGTCTCGCCCTAATCCCCCTTTTCTCATCCTAATTTTAAATCAATTTTTGAAAACATTCTAGCGTCATGAAACTCATTCAACATAAAAATATGATGTTTATTTTTAATAGTTATCTCATTAATTGCTCTATAATCAACACACATTCTCTATGATCTATACTTTTTAAGCACAAGTACGATAGGAATAACATAATGACTCATACTTTTCCTTATCAAACCTTTCTTCATTAGCTCATCAATTTACCTTTGAATCTCATTTGTCTCTTTAGGATTACTCATATAGGCGAGTCTATTTCGAATTGAAAGCATGAAACAATGTCGATTTGATGTTTTATTCTTCTCAATGGTGGCAGTCTTTTCGACGTCTCTTCAAGGAATAAGTCTTCATAATCCTTCAAAAGAGAAATAAACACACTAGGTAAAAAAATTGTTAAGTCATTAGTAGAAAAACATACCTTTTTGTATAACATCAAAATCATGGGTGTTTAGGCTAAATAGACTTTTCTAACTTCACTCTTTTTTACCTAAAAGCTTTTTTTTCATATTCTCTCATTTTGCATGCACTTCTCTTTTCTTTTATTCATCCCTTTAATCTCTCCTTTTTAATCTCTTTTCTTGTATCTCTCTATATTTTTCTCACAACTCTTCTTTTATTATGTAATTATTTTTTCTTCTCACATACATACATTCTCGTTTTCATTATTTATTGATCTATATAAACTTTTTTTGAGATAAAGGAAAAAGTATAATATGTTTCCTATTGAAATCAAACACATAAGTAATTATAACCTATCATCTTTTTATCCTCCCATCAAATTACCATAGACGCCCTAATAATACATGACTAGCTTGCATACACACAATATCACATAAAACATCATCAACAGACTTGCCCATAAAAAAAGAAAACTCTAACTTGCTTAGTAACTCTAACTTCACCATAGTCATTAAGCCATTGTAAGTTATAAGATTTAAGATGTTTAAGAGTAGGTAAGTTCAATGTTACCATCAAATAAGCATTGGTAATATTGGTACAACTACTTCAATCAATTATCAAACAACATACCTTGCCTTTAATTCTACACCTTGCATGGAAGATGTTTTCCCTTTACTCCTCTTCATCTTTAGCTTAAGAACTAAGTGTGCACCTTGCAACTAGGAATTTCTTATTATCTACCTCCTTAAGGCCACCCTCAACATCACTAGCATCAATTAGTGGGGGCATCTTAGGATCACTTTTTTTTATCATCTTTACTTTCAAATTCCCCATTGACAATTACCATAGCTTTCATGTGAGGATAATCTCTAGCCGTGATCCTTGCTTTTAACATTTGAAACACATAATAGAACTTGTTTTGCACTTGGTGGATTCGATTTTGATGGGCTTACCTCCTTCCTTGACTCTTTTAATGAATTTGGCTTTTAGCTTATTAGTGGGCTTTTCGACTCCCTTCCATTTTTTAAGCTAATTTATTATTGAAGGATTGTAATTGAATGTCCTCCCTTTAAATTATCTTTTCACTATTAGGGCCATATGACATATGTCCTCTACATCCGCATAATGTTGTAAACCCACCAAGTTAGCAATCCCCTTATTGAGCCCATTAAGGAATCGATCTGTGGTTTGCTCTTGGTCCTCTTCTATTTTTGGACTAAGCGGTCAAACCTAGGTCAAACACTCTTTTTGATCTTGAAAACACAAGATTGAATAGTTCTAATGCATTGTCTAAGTGTGGTGATTGCAAAAATTAAGTTAGAATATCATTATAAGTTAAATGGAGCATAAAATTAAGAAATGTCTGTAAATAGCGAGTGCTACCTACAAAATTGCAATCGCTACCACGTGAAGTCTTAGACACAAATTGAACAAAAGTAATCACAGTGAGCATCGCATCCTTGAAAGTGATTGCGACTTTCAATCAAGTTTGAGGGGGTCTTAAAGCTACATCTAGTATAAACCACGTGTCACATAACTGTTACAAATTCATATGTCACGATCGCAATATGACCATAGCAATTGCGACAAGCCCAACTCAAGAACTCTATATTACATAGAGCTAATCGCAATTAGAAATAGTGTCCAAATAGCCAACATGATTCATATCATGACCGCTATTATGAAATAGCAATCGTGACACTCAAAAAATAAGAAATGAATTGAACCACTACTTTTTTGAAGGACCAATGCCAAACTATCACATATCATTAGTCATTAGGCACAATTGAAGATCTCGACCATGACTAGGCAAAATCCAGAGTGAAAGGCATATAGCGACCGCGATTTACCTATAACAACCATGACGATGGCCTAACAAGTATTAAATGTAGATTTGTCTAGCACACCTTAGAGATTTGGATATAGTTTTATCTCTAATGTCTCTTTGGTGGGAGAAACTTATAAATACTCTACCAAATAGACATAAATGATAATGAAAAGCATTTATTAAGGCTACTCTTGCAAATTTGTTTCTCAACTTTCTCTCTCTTAATTACTATTTGTTATTGAGTTGTAAAAAGTTTAGTATGAGCTTTAAACACCCTTTAAGATTAGGACTGAGAGTGAGCCAATAGAAAACTCTTATATAGGTTTAAGTGTTAGCCTTAGGAAACACTTGTAAGGTTATGTGTGAGCCTTTACAAAACACAAGTTGTAAAAATAGGTATGAGCTTTCAAAACACCATTTAGGGGAACACCTAATTAGAAGAATTGAGGAGTGGATGTAAAGTTAGTTAATACTTGAACCATTATAAATTATTATGTGTTCCATTCTTCTTCTACTTCTTCTAATACTTGCACAACTAATGTTCCCTTAAAAAATGTTAAATTTTCCACTAATTCAACCTCTATTCTTTATGCACAAGGACCAATAAGTAGTATTAGAGCCAGACCTCAATTCAAGCATTAATTGTGCAAAGAAAAAATTATAGCACAAGAATGAATCCACACTCTTCTCAAGCCTTTATTTAACGGATCTAATGACACTCATTGAAAGTATTGAAATGGAAATCTACTTTGACATTGATGTGGTAGATTTATGGGATGTTGTAGTCAAGAAATGGAAGAAACCAACTAAAGTTGTGGATAGAAGTGAAGAGTTGATTTCAATGTAAGAATAGGTTGAGGGTCATAGAAAGCTAAATGGTAAGAATAAGAGGGCAATGGTTGTTCTACTAAGCTCAATGTTAAGGAAGAAATTGGTAGAGTTTAACATTATCTAACCGAACATGGAATTTGAAAAGCATTAGAGAACTATCATGAGGGCTCTACCCTTGTGAAATCTAGTAGGTTAGAGATGTATGTGATAGAGTGAGGGATCTTCATGATGAAAGACAATACAAACATCATAGACATGACCAATAAACTCCTCTCTTTTATCACAAACATGAAGAAGTTTGGAAGAGTCCTTACAAACCATGAGGTAAACACTAAAATTCTTAAATCTCTTCCTCTTAAAAAGTTTGGTACTAGAGTATGTAGTATACAAGAATCCAATCCAAAAATTAGAAAGGTGTAAATGGATGTCCTCATTAGCAAGCTACTTACTCATGAGCTAGCCATAAAGAAGGATGAGAAAAGGAAGAAGTTAAGAGAACAAGTGGATGAGAATGAAAAACTGAAGAAGAAGATTATTACTCTCAAATTAAGTAAGATAAGGAAGTGGTAGAAAGCATTAGTGGTAGTGTTGAAAGTGAAAAAAAGGAAGAGGAACTTGTAATGTTGTCATGACCCTACTTTAAGAAGAAAAGAGAGAAAGAACATTAAGAAGACATCATCATAACCTTACTTCAAGAGAAGAAGAATGAGGTGACTTGCTTTGAATGTGTAAAGCAAGGTCACATAAAATTCGAATGTCCCAAGCTTCAAAAGAAAAAAAAATTGGAATAAGGAGAAAAAAAAGAGTTCCAAAACTACATAGGATGATGATTCAAGTAATGAAGAAGAAGAAGAAGAGGTTGCAAAATTTTGCTTCATGGCTCAAGAGGAGAACTCACATAATATAAGCACTTCTTCTCATTTTTGTGATGAATATGAAGTGTTTGAGGATAAAGAGGATGAGGTTTTTGAAACTCTAACATTGAGATGTGATAAATATAAGTCTTAAATGAAAACTTACGAGAAAAAATATTCAAAACTTGAGAATGAATTTAAGGATTTAAATGATCTTGTAAATTACTTGAAAACTTCAAATGCAGAGCTCAAGAAATCTTTAGAAAACCTTTCTAAAACTGCATCCTCTCTTAAGTCTTTAAGAAAAGAAAATGACCCTTTAAAAGATAAAGTAATTAAGCTTAGAAATTCTATCTTAAAATTTCACAAAGGGAAATAAGCTTTAGAGACACTCATTATATCTCAAAGACCTCCCCTTAATGAGGCATGGTTTAGGTTTCAATAGAGCATTCTTATCTACATCCTCTCCTTTCATCTTCATTAGAGCTTTTATATCTCAAACTTTTAGCATTGATGTTGTTGGGAAGAAAAAAGCATTAAGCACTAAGCCTCCTTAGTCTAAGAGCAAAAAAAAGCTCCCCAAGGCTCAAGAGCTGAGCCTTAAAAAGCCAACTATGCATCAATGTACTCAAAGAGGCATGTCCAAATACACACATATAAAAACTTCTCTTCTACACCTCATCACTCTTACACTTGTTTGCACCTATGATTAAGGTATGAGAAGACCTTCTACTCATGCTAAGGTAGTTCATAAGAGAAAGAGCTACAAGTCTAAGCTCTAATGCCATTATTGCATAAATATGGTTGTATAAATGAATTTTGGTATATTAAGAAGAAACACCTCAAATTAGAGGATTCTTCCATGCTTAACCCTAAAGGACCTAAGTATGTCTAGTTTCCTAAACAAAGGTGAAATGTGTTTGTGTTGTAGGAATGCTTTGCAACCACCAAAGAGGATAATGAACAACATGTGGATTGTAGGTGTTCAAAGCACATGACTGGCAATAAAAAACTATTCATAGCCATTAAAGAGGAAGATGGTGGCAATGTCATATTTGAAAATAATGCCAAAGGTAAGGTAATTAACATTAAAATTGTTTGTAAGAAAGGTTACTCTTTCATTGATAATGTTCTTTTGGTAGAAGGATTGAAACATTATCTATTGAGTGTAAGTCAATTATGTGATAAAGGTAACAAAGTCACCTTTGACCCCAGAGAATGTCGAGTTACCACCTTGGTGGATAAGAAGGTAATCTTTAAGGGTGAAAAAAGAGGCAATATTTACCTAATTGACTTAGACAATTTGGATAACCAATCCTTTAAGTGCCTTGTTTCCATTAGCAATGAGTCATGGTTTTGGCATAGAAGACTTGAATATGCTAGCATGGAGCTTTTACAAAGTTTATGAAAAAGAGAGATAGTAGAGGGTTTTCTAAAGCTCAAGTTCATAAAAGACAAGACATATTGACCTTGTCAAATAGGAAAACAACACCAAGCATCTTTTAAAGCAAAAAAAATGTTACGACTTTGATAAGATGGAGTTTGATTCATCTTCTAAGCAAAATGTGATTGAACTTAAAGATAATAAGCCACCACAAGAATAGGAATCTCAACCTCAACAAGTGGAGAACCAAGCTCAAGGACTTTCCAAGGATTAGAGCTACTGCAAGGATCACTCAAAAGATCTTATCATTAGTGAGACATCAAATAAAGTAAGTATTAAAGCTCAATTACATGCTTTAGATAATAATCATACTTTTGTTTCTCAAATTGAGCTAAAGCCAGTTGATGAACCCCTTAATGATGATAGTTAAGTGATTGCTATTCAAGACGAACTCAACTGATTTAAGAAAAATAAAGTTTGGAAACTTGTTCCCAAGCCTAAGGAACACCCGGTTGTAAGTTACAAATAAGTGTTTGGGAATAAGTTAGATGAGCAATGTTTCATCACTAAAAACAAAGTTAGATTAGTTGCTAAGGGTTACAACCAAGAGAAAGGCTTCGATTATTATTAAGCCATTGCCTCCATAGCAAGATTAAAGGCCATTAGAATTCTTTTAGCATTTGCATGTCACATGAATTTCAAACTTTTTTAAATGGATGTGAAGAGTGCATTCTAGATAATTTCAATGAGGAGGAATTTATGTTGAATAACCTATGTGTTTTGAATCTTATGATTTCCCAAATCATGTTTTCTAATTAACTAAGGCCTTATATAGTTTTAAATAATCTTCAAGAGCTTTATAAGAAAGGCTTAGTTCATTTCCTTTACAAAATGATTTTGAAAAAGGAAAGGTTGACATAACTTTATTTGTGAAAAAGCATAACAGTGATACATTTATTGTGCAAATATATGTTAATGATATTATATTTGGTACTACTAATGAATCTCTTTGTGAGGAATTTGCTAAGTGTGTGATAAGGAAATTTAAGATGAGCATGATGGGCGAGCTCAAGTTCATTCTTAGATGAATCGGGCAAGCCTATAGATGAAAAAAAAAAGTATAAAGGCACGATTGGCTCTCTCCTCTATCTTACCACTTCAAGACCTGATATCATGTTGTTAGCCTAGTGCACTAAGAAGGGCGGTTGAATTGGTGGGAGATAAAAATTTTGGAACGAAAAGTAAGGTGATTAGAGAATTAAGAAGGGGTAGAAAAAGATAAACACAAGATATTTATAGTGGTTTGGGTGTTAATAAACCCTACATCCTCTCTCCAATTTTCACAATGGGTATTTCACTCAACTAAAAATGTTGTTTCCAAGCTCACACCTAACTTTCACATGTGTTTTATGGCTCACACACAACCCTTATAATTTGTATTTTTAGGCTTACATAAAAACTCTCACAAGTGTTTGGATAGGCTCACACTTCAACCTCTTATAAGAGTTTCGGTAGCTAGGTTAACTCTCAACCTACTTACAAAAGTGTTTAATGCTAACACTAAACAATAAATAACACATAAATAAAAATAAGAAGAATGAGTAGCAAATTTGCAAGAGTTTGGTTACAATAAATGAAATTCTCTTGCATTTACATTTGTTTGCTGGTGTATTTATGGGCAACAACCACCAAACAGACGTTACTCAAAAACTATCCTTAAATCTCTAAGTTGTGCTATATAGATTTTGCTTTTAATGTCTGTCAAACAGAAGTTGCGGTCATCACTTGCATTTTGCAGTCACGATTTTTCAACTTACACTGAGAAGCTAAAAATTGGGCTAAAAACCCCATTTTGTGTCTAACGGCTAGTCCACATGTCCTTCACCCATTGGTTGTCTAAGAAATATAGTTATTGTGTTTGACCAACCAATCAAAAGTCGTGGTCGTGGTCATGATTGAACTTCCTCTTGGGCACGACTGAGACCGTGAATTCTTCTGTTTGGTGAGGAGATAAAACTTTCTCCAGTCGCAATCGCGACATATGCTTCACCCTCACAATTTTTGATATTCCAATGGTTGCGTTGGACACTTAGCATGTTATGGTTGAAGATTTGGTTCCCTCATTATTATGAAATTCGCGATCGCGATATAGGACGCAAATCCCATCCCGAATTCCTCTGTGACATAATTAAGCTTCCTTCGACTAAATCATAGCTATGAATTCATCCACGAATTCTTCTAGCCTAGCTCAATTCATCCTTATTTCAAGGTGACAATCGAGAAATAGGGGATACTGACCATGAATTTGGATGTCTTTTTCAAAGTTGGAGTTTTAGACTACCATCCAACTTCCAATGAAAAAATATCTTAAAAAACTACAAAACAACACTTAAACAAAACATTAAAACTAATCAATCTTCATTGTCAAGATCAAAAGAGGCTTATGATTTAGGTTTGACCAATCTAATCCAACAATCTCCCCTTTTTTTATTTTGACAACTTAGATTGACGAAAATTTAAATGCATGAGTTATGAAGTTGGGATGGTCAATGATCTAATAATCAAAGAATTCAAAGTTTGAAAGAGTAAAGCTCCTATAGCTATTACTCCCCCTCAACTTATGTTTTCCTTATGCACATTACTATTTTCTCTCCTAGTGTTATTCTGCCCCCCTTAAGCAAGATAAAAAATAATGTTAAGTTTAAAGAGTGAATGAGGTGTATAAATTGAGGTAGAGAAAACATAAGAAGCAAATATATAAAAAAAATCACATAACATATGAAGCAATGAATTGCAAAACAAACACTTTTATTTATTTAACAAACTGCGGGGTCACAAGCTTTACATTAAGAACATAAAAGAAATAATAGAACTAAAAAAACTAAAGACAATCTAGTAGATTAGAGAACTATCATCGACTCCAGAATCATTAAGGTCTTCATTTGCCCCTCCACTTTGAGCTTTATCACCATTTTTAACCTCTTGAATATCCTCCTCTTCAGGTGTGTCCTCCCAATCCATAAAATCTGAAAGACAGCAGGGATTAGCACCTACTTTCTTCTGAAGATCTACCAAATCACTATATAGGTAGGAGAGGAGGAGAAATCATTTCTTGATAATCCTCATCATCTTATCAAGATTCTTATTGATGGAGGCAAGAGTGATTTTGTCTTTAGGTTTAGGTTGGGAGGTGGAGCAGGTTGTGCTCCATCTTTAATGATTAGCCTTTTTCTTTTTGAGGCTTGGGATGTTTCCAATTTCTTTGCCCCAAAAGCACCCAATGTATAAGTATATGAATCAAGGTGAATGACTTTAGCATTGATGAGATAAGGTAAGTCCTAAAAGTTATGGGATGGCAAGTATTTTTGATGAGGAACTTTTCATTTTCCTCATTAAGAGCACCCACATAATAGTAAATGGCAGTGACATGGTAGGGAAGAAGAAACTAACTTTTAGGCTTTATACTTATGTGAATCAATTGATCCACAATGTAGAAGTCGATCTAAATTGGTTTGTTCTTGGTGAGCCAAAAGAGAAAAACAAGGTCTTTTTGTGAAACCTTCTCGTTATGATCACCTCTTGCATTGACAGAGAATGTGATAATATGATGAAGGAGCCAGTTTGGTTGGGTTCGAAAGTATTTGGCTAGAGAGGCCTTGGGGTCTTGTTTAATCTCGATGGAAATTTTAGACCAAAACTCTGAATAGATGATATCAAGAGCGAAGATGATGAATGGAATGTGATCCCTGACTTGAAGATTGAGAAGGATTGAAATTTTTTTAAAGGTAATGAAAAAAGGATACCAAAGACTTGAAATACTAACCCATATTAGCCTGCACGAGATTTTGCTCTTCTACTCAAGGTCACGGTACACATGAATTTGCACACTATCTCTTCGTAACCGGGCTCATCGCAGAAAATGAACTCATTCTATCCTAAGTTTCAAAGAAATGCATAGATCTCATCCTTGATGCCTAATGACTCAAGGAGGAATGTGGAAGGGATTTTGTTAGGGTAAATAATCTTTGAGTAGTTTGCCTTGTACCTATCCTTCTTCTCCTTAGTTATTCCTTTCATCATGTGCAGAGCATGTGGTCCAAAAGGTTGTGCTACTGCCTTGCCTTTTTCTGCTCTTGAGGCTTTCTTAGGCGCCATTGTAGATGAGGGATGATTAGAAGATGTTTGAGAGTAAGAAAGAAGAAAGATGAAGGTTTCTAACAAGAGTGAGTAGAAACACTATCTCAAGGGTTTATATAGGCTAAGAAAGGGTGTGACAACAACCATAAATGGTCGAAAATTCATTTAATGAGGCATTGCAAATGATTGGCAGTCAAATCAGTTAAATGCAGATAGTTACTCAAATTTGCGATCGCGACCATCAAGTCGCGTCCACTAATTATGAAATCTCTAAGTAACAGACAAAAAATCCTTGTGAACCGGTGCGGTCAACAATCAAAACTATTAAAATTCGAATAAATTTATAGTGGGGAATGAAAATAGCGATTGTGAATTGATGGTTGATAGATGGATTGACAAGTAACTCTAAATTGCAATGGTGAATCAACGAGTAGCGACCGTGAATTACAAGGTAAGAAAGATGACTAAGAAAAGATAAGATTTGACTATCTAAGATCTGATCCACTTAATGTGTTGATGCTTAATTCATGCAATTTGGCATAGAGAGACTTAATTGCATATGGAATTAAGACATCTAAAGAAATAAATAATACATATAACACACATAGTAATCAATCAATAATGCATCACACAAAGAGTATTCTAATAAGATCTAAATTTCACTTCAAGGAACTTCCTTCACACTTTCCCAACTCCCTCTTAATGAAGTTCATCCTTTCTTTCTTGATAGGTTTTGTGAAAATGTCTACAAGTTAATGATTACTGTCTATAAATTCTAGCACTACAACACCATTTTGGAAATGATCTTTAAGAAAATGATGCCTAATATCTATATGTTTACTCTTAGAGTGTTAGATGGGATTCTTTGAAAGATTTATTGTACTAGTGTTGTCACATTTGATAGGAATGTAATAAAAAACTTTGTCATAATCCTTTAATTGTTGTTTCATCTAAAGGACTTAGGTGCAACAACAACCCGCAGCTACAAATTCAGCTTCGACAGTGGATTGGGCAACCGAAACTTATTTCCTACTAAACCAAGACACTAAACACTCTCCTATGAATTGGCAAGAGAAGTGTTCTTTCTATCTAAAAGAATACCAGCATAATCTATATCTGAATAACCTACAAGACTAAATGATGAATCTTTAAGATACCATAAACCTAGATGCAATGTCCCATGTAAATATTTGAAAATCCTTTTAACAACATTTAAATAAGATTTTTTAGGACAAGATTGAAATCTAGCACACATGCATACACTAAACGTTATATCAGGTCTAGAAGCAATAAGATAGAGTAAAGAACTAATCATACCTCCATATCTTTTTTGATCAACCGACCTACCTGATTCATCCATGTCTAACTTGATGGTAGCACTCGTTGGTGTCTTTGTCACTTTACATGCTTTCATGTTAAAATTCTTAAGTATGTCCTTTATGTATTTGGCTTGGTTGATGAAGATCCCTTCTTTCTTTTGCTTAATTTGCAAGCCTAGAAAAAATTTGAGATCTCTCATCATGCTCATATCAAATTCCCTAATCATACACTTAGCAAAATCCTTACAAAGAGATTCATTAGTAGCTCCAAAAATGATATCATCAATATAAATTTGCATTATTAGTGTATCTTATGCCTTTTGACTCAACTAAAAAAATTGTGTTTCCAAGCTCACACCTAACTTTCACAATGCGTTTTATGGCTCACACACAACCCTTACAATTTATGTTTTTAGGCACACATAAAATCTCTCACAAGTATTTTGGATAGGCTCACACTTCAATCTCTTATAAGAGTTTTGGTAGTTAGGCTAACTCTCAACCTACTTATAAAGGTGTTTAATGCTAACACTATACAATCAATAACACATAAATAAGAATAAGAAGAATGAGTAGCAAATTTGCAAAAGTTCAGTTACAAAATGAAATTCTTTTGCATTTACATATGTTTGGTGGTGTATTTATAGACAAAAACCACCAAAGAGATGTTACTTAAAAACTATTCATAAATCTCCAAGTTGTGCTATGTAGATTTTGCATTAAATGTCTGTCGGGCAGAAGTCGCTGTCACGACTAGCATTTCGCAGTTGCGATTTTCCAATTTACACTGAGAAGCCAAAAATAATGATAAAGAACCTCGTTCTGTGTCTAATGGTTAGTCCACGTGTCCTTCACCCATTATTTGCCCAAGAAATAGAGATGTTTTGTTTGACCAACCAATCAAAAGTCATGGTCGTGATTGAACTTCCTCTTGGGTGTGACTGAGACGATGAATTCTTCTATTTTGTGAGGAGATAACACTTTCTCGGGTCGCGGTCATGACATATGCTTCGCCCTTATGATTTTTGATATTCCAATGGTTGCCTTGGAACTTAGCACGTTGTGGTTGAAGATTTAGTTCCCTCTTTGCTATTATGAAATTTGCAATCACCATATAAGACGCGAATCCCATCAAAAATTCCTCTATTAGTTAATCAAGCTTCCTTCGATTGAATCATGGCTGCGAATTCTTCTAGCCTAGCTTCATCCATCCTTATTACAAGGTTGTAATTGCAAAATAGGGGATACTGACCATGAAATTAGATGTCTTTCTCAAAGTTAGAGTTTTAGACTTCCATCCAACTTTCAATGAAAAAATATCTTAAAAAACTACAAAACAACACTTAAACAAAACATTAAAACTAATCAATCTCTATTGTCAAGATCAAAAGAGGCTTGTGACTTAAGTTTGACCAACCTAGTCTAATAAATGTTTAATGTTTGCTTGTATGCTAGATTCCAATCTTGTCCTAAGGAATCACATTTACATGTCATTAAGAGAATTTTAAAATATTTGCATGACACATTGCATTTAGGATTTTTGTATCCTAGGAATTCATACTTTAGTCTTCTTGGATATTCAAAAGTTGATTATATCGATAGTTTGATGGATAGGAAGAGCACTTCTGAAACTTGTCAATTTATTAGTAAATGTTTAATTTCTTAGTTTAGTAAGAAGCAAATTTTGGTTACCTTATCCACCACCGAAGTGGTATATGTGGCGATGGGTTATTGTTGCACCCAAGTTCTTTGATGAAGCAACAACTCAATGACTATGGCAAATATGTTAATCACATTCCCATCAAGTGCGACAACACTAATATAATAAATCTTTCTAAGAATCTCATCCAACATTCAAGAAGCAGGCAAATTGATATTAGACATCATTTTCTTAGAGATCATGTCCAAAATGGTAATGTAGTGTTAGAATTCATTGATACTATCAACCAACTTGCGGATATTTTCACTAAACCTCTTAATGAAGAAATGATGAACTTCATTAAGAAGGAATTAAGAGTGCTAGATGAAAGCTCCCTAGGGTAAAAATTGATCTCACTATGTGCATATTGTATTATTGGCTGATATTTATTAATTGGTTGATATGTTTATATGACGAATATGTCAAATGAGCTAGATGTGCTAATTCAATTTGCATTTGAGCTTCTCAATGCCAAATTGCACAAATTAATCATTAATATATTAATTTGATCACACTAAAGTTAAGCCATATAATTGAAACTTCACTTTAAACTATTTTCAAAATTTTTTTATAAATAATGGTCGAAACTTCTAATTACAATCACTACTTTTAAGAATTTCTTTTATTTTTATTTTGTTTCAAACTTCATGACCATAACTAAAGAGTCACCCCTTTATAAGTTTCAAATTTCAAATTTCTAGACCGTTAGGCTCACTCTTTTTTTTAGAAAACTCCAGCTGTCACTCATAATTTTATGGATTAGCAATCACGACATGTGTATAACAGTCGTGACTACTTGTAACTGTTGGACAATAACTGTTTTGTCCCTCAAACAGTACTTTGTCCTTCTTCAATGCATTTCTACCTTTTTTTTTTATACTTCTCCTAACTCTTCTCAACCTATTTAAACTGACCTTAACCCCTCTTATCATTTTAATTCATCTCTCTCTCATCTAAACCTATAATCATCATCTTTCTCGTCATCTTAACCTTTATTTTTCTTCTCTTCCTCACTTTTATAACCCTTAAGAGACCTAGCAAGATAGATAAAGGAAAAGGATTACTTAAACATCCTCACCCCCTACTAGAAGTACCTTACCCCTCTACTAGATGAGAGGAGTAACTCATGAAGAAAAGGCTAAGTATGAAGCCAATAAGAAGAAACTAATTCAAGCCAATAAGATTCCTTCAACTCATCTTCTCACTGCTCTTAGATTCAAGGATGACATCAATGGGCATTTGGACACTCTTGGATAGGTCACTTTCATCTATAGAGATGAAATAGGGTTTGAAGAAGTGGTGAGAGAGTAATGTGCACACTAGAAGTAAGCAAAGATAAGAATTCTCCAACAAGTATGTATGACTTAAACTTCAAGTGCTTTGGCAAATCCTTCTTCATCACCTACCATAAACTTTATTCTCTCTTCAACTTCTAAAATGAAGAGACTACCCCCCGTAACTTCTCCTTTTATGACTTCATTTTTCCTGAGTTTTAGATATGTATTTCCATTGAGAAATACCATCTTCTTAGAAAATCTATTGCTTAACACATTAAGACGCTACCTCTATGGCTTCTTTATGACATCATCACCTTATTTAATTATACAAAAGGTGATGATAACGAAAAAGTCTCATAAAGAAACTTCTCCTTTCTTTATTGCCTTCCTCACAACCAAACTATTCAAACATAGAGGTTTTTCATTAGCCAAATGGAGCACATAAGCAAGACCAAGTGCTAATTTATCCACCCCTCTTATGTAACTACCATTTATAGACATGTTGGGGTTCCAACCCCTAAAATTGAAGCCAATCTAACCCCTTCTTATGACTAAAAGAAAAATTAGCTTGACCCTATGTATATTTTAAATGCCAAAGTAACTATGCCAAACCCGTATGATTACTTATTTGGAGCTCAAAGTATAGTTTAACAAACTGCCTCTCAAGCTTTGAAAAGAAGGAGATTAGTGATTAAGGAATAACAAGAGGGTGTTATGCCTCAAGAAAAACCTTTTCACCTTGCAAAGCCAAAGCCAAAGCCAAAGTTTCTTCTTTTTCCTCTAACTTTTCTTCCTTTTTAGCCAAGGTCTCCAAACTGTTGAAGAAAGTCCTTATAAGGCTCAACTTTCTTCAACATCTTCATGAGGACATAGTGGACATCTAAGAGAAGCATGGACTTGAGCCTCGCTTTTTACCTGTACTTCTCCAATGATAAGGATGAGGAAGAAGCTCCTTAAGCTCCAATTGTTAGGGAAACCTCTCAAGGGTAAACAAATGAAGAAGAACCTCAAAATGAAGAACATGAAGGTAAAGAAGGAGGAAGAGATACTGAATAATTTGATGATGAGGATGACTTTTAGTTTTCAATTTTCCTTATTCTATATTTCATTTTTACGATGTTTCTTTATGTTTCTCAACTCTAGGCTCATATGATATGATCAAACATCTATGTATGTTTGCATGTGTTAATGTATTTTGTTTTGTTTATTATTTAATAAAAATTATATTTGATCTTTTCTAATTCTCAACTAATTGTACTTCTAATTGGTTATTAACACCATGATTGTAATTGCCATTATAATTAAACTTGTGTTATTCCTTCAATTGGTTATTCCCTCTCAATTTCTCTCTTTTTGATCTTGACAAAGGGGGGAGATATTATATGCAAAAAGATAATAGTTAAAGTTAGATAAATTGAGGGGGAGTATAGATTGAGGGGGACCATTTCAACTTTATAAAGCATTTATCTAACATCCATCCTTACACTTAAAATGACATTGCAAAAGTGGATAATTCAATCAAAGGTTGTCAAAATCAAAAAGGGGAAGATTGTTAGACTAGGCTATCAATCCTAGGTCAAACACTCTTTTGATCTTGATAATATAAGTTTGAATAGTTCTAATCCTTGTCTAAGTGTGGTGATTATAGAAATTAAGCTAAAACATCATTGAAAGTTAAATGTCTGTAAATAGCAATCGCTAAGCACAAAATCGCAACCGTTACCAAGTGAAGTCTTAGGCATAAATTAGATAGAAGCAATCATGGTGAGCATCACATCCTTGTTAGTGACCATGACATTTAATCAAGTTTGAGGGGATCTCAGAGCTGCATCCAACACAAGCCACATGTCATATGACTGTTACAAATTCATATATCGCGATCATAGTATGACCATAGTGACTGCAACAAGCCCAGATCAAGAACTCCATTTTATATAGATAACCAGTGCAATTCATATCATGGTCGTTACCATGAGATAGTGATCATGTCACTCAAAAACTAAAAGAGGAGTCCAATGGTTAGTCTTCTAAAGGACCAATGCCAAACTGCTATGTGTCACTAACTATTAGGCATAATTAAAGATTTCAACCACAACTAGGCAAAATCTAGAACAAAAGGCATATAGCAATTACAATTCACTTTGTTGGACTAGGTTATTCAAACCTAAGTCAATACTCTCTTTTGATCTTGACAATATAGATTGAAAGGTTATAATATCTATTTTCAATGTTAATGTTGCAGAAATAGATAAATCTCTCAAGAAGAGATGGAAGGAGTTGTTAAACTCTAAAGTAACATATAAATCGAGACCGTAATTTAGGATTCGCGATCGTGACTTATATTAAAACATGCTGAAAATTAGGCAGGCCAAATCATGGAGCCATTCTCAACTGCGACCCATGAAAAAGAAGGAGCCCAATTGTGACAGTGGAATTCGCGGTTTGTGTCATGTCGAAATAGCAACCGTGACTTTCAAAAACTCCCAGATAAGAATCAAGTTCACAATTAGAGTTTGACAAGTGTCCAAGGAAGCCATTGGAAGACAAAAATCGTGAATGCTACATATTAGTAGCAACCGCAAATTCTGACAGTAAAAATTATAAGATTTGGAAGGCTATTTCGCAGTCACAGTCGCAGTCTGTACAAGTGAAGTCGTGATCGCTATTTTTGTTGGCTGAAGAAATACAACGGCTACATTTTCCTAAAGAACCAATGAGAAGCTGACACATGGACTAGTCGTTAGACACAAAATGAGATTTTTTACTGCAACTTTTGGCTCTCATAAGGAACTTTGGTAATCGCAACCGTGAAGAATCAGTAGCAACCGCGATTTCATCCTGACAAGCAATTAATGTAGAATCTGCCTAGCATGTCTCAAGGATTTGGACATAGTTTATTTGTAACATCTCTTTAATGGTTATTGCCTATAAATACACCACCAAATGGACTTGAATGAAAGAGGATAACCATTTGATATGTGCCAAAACTCTTGCTAAGTTAATTCTCATCTTTAATTCTTTATTTCTTTGTATATAGTTTGGTGTGAGCTTTAAACACTTTTTGGGTTGAGTTTGAGAGTTAGCCCTTATTTAGAAAACTCTTGTATAGGTTTTAGTGTGAGCCTTGAAAACACTTGTATAGGTTTTAATGTGAGCCTTGAAAACACTTGTGAGAGGTTTTAGTGTGAGCCTTGAAAACACTTGTAATAGGTTTTTGTGTAAGCCTAGAAAATACAAGTTGTAAGGTTTAGTGTAAGCCTAAACACTAAGTTGAGTGTGAGCTTGTAAAACACTAGTGATTGCGTGAAATACCCAATTGGTGCATTGAGGAGTTGATGTAGGGTTGGTTAATACTCGAACCACTATAAAACTCTTGTGTTCATTTTTCTCCTACCCCTTTCTCTAATCTTTCATTTTTGTGAGTTTCCTCCAAATCAAAAGTTCAAATTTGCCACCAATTCAACCCCCTTCCCTTCTTGGTGCGCTAGGGCTAACACACTTGTAATGACCGTGAAGATGGCCTAACAAGTATTAAATGTAGATTTACCTAACACATCTTTGAGAATTGGTTATAGTTTTACTCTAACATCTCTTTGGTGGAAGAAACCTATAAATACTCTACCAAAGGGACATAAATAGTAGTGAATACCATTTAGTAAGGCCAAACTCTTTCAAATTTATGTCTTAACTTTTTCTTTCTTAATTACTCTTTATTATTGAGTTGTAAGAAGTTTAGTATGAGTTTTAAACCCCTTTTGGGATTGGGTTTCAGAGTGAGCCAATAGAAAACTCTTGTATAGACTTAAGTGTTAGCTTTGGAAAACACTTATAAGGTTGTGCATGAGCCATTGCAAAACACAAGTTGTAAAGTTAGGAGTGAGCTTTCAAAACAACATTTAGTTTTTATGGAACACCCAATTGGAATAATTGAGGAATGAATGTAGAGTTAGTTAATATCTGAACCACTATAAACTGTTGCTTATTCTATTATTCTTCTAATTCTTCTACTTCTTCTAATACTTACACAACTAACCTTTTCTCTAAAATTTTAAATTTTTCACTAATTCAACCCTTCTTCTTAGTGCACAACGACCAACATCTATATTGACACAGGTTAAGGTTATTTTCATCTCTTAATAGTACTTTTGCATGCTTCTAGAACCTTACATAACCCTTTAAAGACAGTTATAAAAATCTTTATAATAGTGATTAGGCACAAACCTTTTTCATTTCATGTCATACCATGTAGAGATTAGATCTTCACCACATCGTCTTCTAGTAAGCTTTAATTGGTCCCACCAAACAAATGCATAGCCAATAAACTCTATAATAACAAGCTTTAATTTCTTTTCCTTGATGCAATTATGGCATTCGAACATTAATTTTACTTTCTTCTCCCATGAAACATAAGCCTTAGGATTGTTTTTACTTTGGAAGGATGGGATCTTCTTTTTTATGCTCCATAAGTTGTCATCTTGCTTTCTACGCCTTGGGAAGCTCTCATCCAATGATTTTGTACAATCATCATAGATCCATCTCCCTTTTCTAGTTTGGCTTAAAGTTGTCTTTATGGTATTAGAGTTGTTATTGGTGGCTTGGCTTTCTTTATACTTTCCACTCGTTATTTCATGTCATATATGTCTCTTTGTAATTGCTTGAATGTACCTCCCATACTTTTCCTATAAAGCCATAATTCAAGATCTCTTTTATTGCACTAAGTTGGTCAAACCTAAGTCATAAGCCTCTTTTGATCTTGACAATGGAGATTGATTAGTTCAAATGTTTTGTTTAAGTGTTTCTTTGCAGTTGATAAGATATTGTCTCATTGGAAGTTAGATGGAAGTCTAAATCTCTAACATTAAGTAAGACATCTAAATTCATGGTCAGTATCCCTTAATTCATGACCACGACCTTACAATAAGGATAGATGGAGTTAGGATAGAAGAATTCACGGATGAATTCACAGCCATGATTCAGCCGAGGGAAGCTTGATTGACTTATAAAGAGATTCACGGTGGTGTTCACGTCTAAAGTCGCAACCACAAATTTCATAGCTAATAGGAGGGAACCAAGTCTGCCACTAGATCAGGCTCAGTGTCCAAGGCAACAGTTGGAATATCAAAAATCACGAAGGATAAGCATTTGTCGCGACCGCGACTCAAGAAAGTGTTGTCTCCTCATCGAACAGAAGAATTTGCAGTGTCTATCATGCCCAATAAGGAATTAAATTGCGACCGCGACTTTTAGTTCGATGGTCAAACACAATGGCTATATTTCTTGAGTGACCAATGGATGAAGAACACGTGGATTAGCCGTTAGAAATAGAATAGGATTCTCTACCATGATTTCAGGCTTTCCAGCATAAATTGGAAAATAGCGACCATGAAATGTCAGTCACAATCGCAACTTTTATCTGACAGGCATTTAATGCAAAATCTACCTAGCTTTCCTTAGAGATTTAGGGATGATTTGTGAGTAACATCTCTTTGATGGATGTTGGCTATAAATACTCCACAAAACATATATCAATGTAAGAATATTTCATTAATTGTAACCAAACTCTTGCAAATTTGATTCATAACTTCTTATTCCTCGTGAATTCTTGATTGTTTGGCGTAAGCATTAAACACCTTTGTAATTAGGTTAAGAGTTAGCCTAAGCTTCCAAAACTCTTGTAATAGGTTGAAGTGTGAGCGTATCTAAAATACTTGAGTGAGGTTTTATGTAAGCCTAAAAACACAAATTGTAAGGGTTATGTGTGAGCCATAAAACACAAATTGTATAAGTTAGGTGTGAGTTTGGAAACACCATTTTTAGTTGTGTGAAATACCCAATTGTTTGAGGAGTGGATGTAAGGTTTGTTAACAGCCGAACCACCATAAACTTCTTGTGTTCAATTTCTTTATTCTTTCTCATTTATCTCATCTATTTACCCTTCCTCTAAAATTGTTAATCTCTCACCAATTTAAACCCCCTTTCTTGGTGTACTAAGGCCAACATCTTTTCGTTATTTTATAATTTGTCATGGTTAGTAAGAATAAAAGAAAATCCTCACAAATAATCCCTCACATCTTTACTCTCAATAGATGGCATTCCTCTCGTGTTTCACATAAATTAGGCTTCTACCCTCCATTAATCTCATCACTCTTACCTTTTACCACTCTTAGTTCTTTTCTTTTAGTCCTTTTGGAACTAAAGTTACTATTATCAAGTTAAAGTTCAATCATAAGCAAACAAGCAAATCCAACTTAATTTTGACATTAGAACACAAACAAAGCAAATAGAAATAAATGGAAAAAAAATCAATAATGGGAAGAATAGAGACCAATTCACAAATTGAAGAAAAATAGGGATTAGCACTTTGCAAAGACTTGAATTAAACCTAAAATAATAGAAAATCAAAGGTTAGGCTGAATCCAAATTTCCAAAATAACTAATTCACCATCTTCTTTGCAAATAAGTCAAATTGCAGTTTCAAGCTTCTTTCATTCTTTTCTTTTGCCTTTTTCTTCTTTTTTTATGTTACTTTTTCTTTCTTTCTTTTTCAACTAAAGCTAAACACAAGAGCTTGAGACAAGAAAAATGAAGAAAATAAACAAACCAAACAAAACACAATGAAATTGAGTTGGAAGAGAACAATAAATGCAATTTTGGGATTTTGGATATTAATTTAGCCTTAAAACTAAAATCAAGAGACAAAGAATTAGCTAACAAGATGAAATAAATAAATTTGAGAAGAAGAAACATAAAAGAAATCGAATTGGAGAAGAAAAGAAGAGTAAACTGAATTGAAGAGACTAACATAAGGAAAAATTATTAGAACAAGAAGAATAAGAATTAAACACAAAGAATAAAAAAATAAAACACACGTACTTAATTTTAAAGACAAAGTCTAACACCAAATAATACGAACATAGAGAACTTGTTCCAAACCCATATGAAATATTGTTATCTTTAACCAAGGATCTATCAAAAATCAAGAAATTGAATCTTTAACTCCTGATTAGACCTATAGAAAACTTGTTTCTCGCAACCTAAGTTATAAAGAATTAAAGGGTGTTTAAGTCCAAACCTATAACTAACCAAGTCAAATTTAAGTTTAGTTTGTAAAGTTAATTAAGCCATCACTTAAATAACCTCACCAAGTTATTTTAAAAATCAAAGATAAGAATGATTTCTCACAAAAAATCAAAATTATATTAATCAAAATTCAATGCCAATACATGGTTTTGGATGGCCTATTTATAGGCATTTATTGCTCATTTATTTAGGAACAAAAGACTAATTCCAATAAGAGAAACATTAAAAGACTAATTAGGAAATAATACCACTCCTATTTGATCAAAAAGAAAACAAACTCTTAATTAATTGTTATTATAATTGAAAAAAATGAGAGAAAAACTTATAATCTAAAAGGTTATCGTATTCAGCCAAAGAAGAAGAAATAAGAAGAGAAGGAATTTCCTTGGGATCTTAAATATCTTGAAAGATATTGAACTTGACTTATTGATTATTTGACCTTGTGTTGCCCCACCTTTGTGTCCTCTTTAGGATTATTGTTCCTGCAATTAAAGATGCTTAAAATATTCTTAGAAGTTCCTTGAAATATTCTAGAATCTTTTTGGAACCTTTTCTAATATTTTTAACGCAATTTTCTTTAATTGAAAGACTTATAGATTTCATTTTAAGGATCCACTTAGCCTTTATGAAGAAGATCCACTAAATGATCCAAGTTCTCCAAAGTTTGCTTTCTTGACTTTTTGTTCCATGAATACTCCCAAAACTTCTTTAAACTTTTTAAGGCGTGCCCTTATTATTGGCCCTTTGTATCACTTACTTAGTGCTTCCTTAGTTTACATCATCCTTTTTAAAGCTTAAAGAGTTTTATAAAAAATCGAGCCAATTGAGCTTGTACTTAACCTTAATCATATATTCCTCATTCTTCTTACATGATCGATCATTACTATGATGGCAAACCAAATCTTCCTCAAGACTACCATCATAACAAGATCAATTATTCATATTTAACTTAAATAATGCATCATATATATACTAAAGATACTACTTTACTTTTTGATGCCATTGAAAAAATAAGGACACTATTTTACTTTTTCATGCCATTGAAAAAATTGAAAATCCTGAAATACAAAAGGAATATCTTTTAAAATTAAAAGATATTGTTATTGAAAAACCTACTACTAATTTTAAAAGATATTATGTAAATGATATTTTCAAAAGATTTGAAAATAAGATTTCTCCTCCCACTGTTTCAAAATTACAAGAAGAAATTAAGAATATTAAGAAATGCATTTTAGAATTAAAAACATAAAACAATTTAATTAAGCAAAAAATTTTAAAGTACCAAGTTTCTAATACTCAAGTTAGTTCTTCAAAAACTCCTGAAATGTCTTCTTTACCCATTTCAGGAACTGCAGAGAATGTTCCAACATAAAAATTTTTAAATATTATTTCAAACATAAATTATCAAAAATGGATAATTAATGTTAATTTAGCTGGTAACAATGATTTTCATTTAACTACTACTGCTATGATTGACTCTGGTGCTTATATGAATTCAAGAAGGGTTGATCCCCATCATTTATTATGAAAAATCTACTACAAGGCTTTATACAACAAATGGTGGAAAACTTAATGTTAATTATAAATTGTCTAATGCAAAAATTTATTGTGATGGAATTTATTTTCGTACTTTATTTGTTTTAGCTAAAAATTTGACTGCTAGTGTTATTTTAGGAAATCTTGTTACTACTTTAATCTATCTTTTTGGAGTCAATGAAAAGGGTATTATAAAAACTGTTTTTGGAAAAGAAATTTTTTTAAAATTTGTTCAACCTATTTCTACAAAAGAAATCAACCTTCTTTAAGAATGTTTTATTTACCGTAATGTTAATTTATTGACCAAAGAGAAAATTGATTAATTTTTTAACTAAAGAAATAAAGATTTTTAAGAATAGAAGATAACTTACAAAATCCCCTTGTTCAAGAAAATATAAAAGAAATTGAAAATTTTTTTTCAAAATAATGTTTGTGCTTCGTCCTTAATGCATTTTGGAACAGAAAAAAGTATATTGTCACTTTACCAAAAGTTAAGGATTTTGATGAAAAAATTATTCTCACTAAAGCTAGAGCTATTCACATGAATGAATAGCTTCAAAACCACTGCCTAAAAGAGATAAATGATTTGCTTGAAAAAGGTCTAATTAGAACATTTTTATCTCCTTGGAGTTGTTCTACTTTTTATGACAATAATAATGCTGAAAAGGAAGAGGAGTTCCTAGATTAGTTATTAATTAAACCTCTTAAAAAGGCTTTGGAATGGATTAGGTATCCAATTCCTAATAAAAGAGATTTGTTAAAAAGATTTTATGATGCTAATATCTTTTTTAAGTTTGATATGAAAGTCTGGATTTTGGCAAGCCCAAATTCAGGAGTCTAATTAGTATAAGACTGGTTTTAATGTACCTTTTGATCATTTTGAATAGAATGTAATGCCTTTTGGTTTAAAAAAAGCCCTTCCAAATTTCAAAGGGTTATGAATGATATTTTGGCAAGGTGTGAAGATTTTTGGATTACTTATATTGATAATGTTTTAATTTTTTCAAAAAATCCAGATCAACATTTTTCTCATTGAAGAAAGTTTTTTGATGTTGTCCAAACTAAGGGTTTAATAGTATTTACAACAAAAATGAAACTTTTCCAAACAAAAGTGAGATTTTTAGGACATTATTTTTCAAGGTATTATAAATCCTATAGATTGGCCTATTGATTTTGCAGATAAATTTCCTAATGAGATTAGGGACAAAAATCAATTATAGAGGTTTTAGGGATATCTTAATTATGTTGTTGATTTTTATAAGGACATTTGCTTACTCTATAAGCCTTTATTTTAGCGTCTTAAGAAAAATGTTTTTGCTTGAAATTCAGAGTATACCAATATTGTTAAAACTATCAAATAAAATGTTAAAAAACTTCCTTGCTTATCCATTCCTCATCCAGATGCCTTCCTCAGTGTTGAAATGGATGTCTCAGATGTTGGTTTTATAGGTATCCTTAAACAAATTACCCAATCAAACCAATGAGTCATTAATGAGATGCCATTCTAGCTCATGGGATACATATAGGAAGCATTCTACTATTAAGAAAGAACTTTTATCTATAGTTTTATGTGTTACTAAATTTGAAAATGATTTAGTTAATAAGAGTTTTCTTTTAAATTTTGACTGCTTTGCAGCCAAATATATTTTAGAAAATGATGTTAAAAATTTCATTTCAAAACAAGTTTTCACCAGATGACAAGCTATTTTAAACAATTTTGATTTTAATATAGAGTATATTAAAGGAATCTCAAATTCCCTACCTGATTTTCTAAGTAGAGAATTTTTACAGGGAAAAGTTGAATTCAAATAGATTTGCTCCTTTATCTGAAGATTATACTATGGGTACTCTAAATAGAAAATTATCCTTTTTTGAGTTGTTACCTGCTTTTGCTTCTACACCTTCTCTAACTAGGCCATCCTTTGACCCTAACACTCTTGTTAATACACCTTCTTCTAACCATTCTAAAAGACTTAATTCCCTAAAACTCTTTTCACAAATATTAATTAAAGAATATCATGCCTATTTTCAAAAAACCCACATGTTAAAACTTTGTTATGTTGAACATGAACTTTTAGGAAACTCTTTTCCTGATACTATTCAAAACATTTTTCCTCAAGGATTTTACCTTTTTTCCTTCCCAATCCAAAAAGAATCAAATTTTTATGAGTTCACTTTAGTTGATTCTAAATCAGTTGAAATTGAACATGTTATAAATGATAATGATCATTAAAGGATTTCTTATTCAAAATGTAAGATCCTTAAGGTACTCTCTCCCAATGAATGGAAACAAGGTATCCACACTGAGAAAAACTTTACCAAAACTTTTTTCCCTTAGAGTTATAGCTATCTTGATTACTAACAAGTCTAGTATAATGATTTTTTGTTAAGAGCCTTCAATCATTCATGGTTCTTTTACTTTATCAAAGGCACCAATGTTATCTTTCTTACTTGGTTCCAAGATTAGTGGTTTTATTTTGGTTGGAGCTACCAGATTGCCTTTCTAATGGTTAAAGAAGGATTTGGTTACTTTAAAGATAAGAATTTGGTTACTTTAAAGATAAGATGAATAGGTATACTTAAGATAAGATGAACAGATGGAATTTTTATCCACTATGAGTAAATTACAAGCTACCCTATCTTTTGCAATAGATAAGAATGAATATAAAAAGCTACTTTTAAAAGCATTATCTGAACTATCAGAAGATGATGATGATGTTAATGACTGTGTCGAATCACAACAAGATTTAGCATAAAGCAATGAAGATGACAGTCTTGGTATTCAGTTCGCCTAATTTTCCAGCTCCTCAAAATTCTTTTTATCTTGTTAGCCAAATAGTTAAAGTATTTTGTCCATCTTGTCTACCAAATTATTAAAGTATGTTGTCATTTTACAGCTATTCATTTATCTTTTCAATTATTTTCATATTTGTAATATGTTAAAGTCTAAACTTGAAAACATTTGAAGGTTGTGTTTTCTCTTATAAATATTTGATAGTTTGAATGCATATGGCAGAAATTGGATAAGTAAAAATCTATCTAAAAATTGCTCTATTTCTTTCTCTATCTCTCTTACTACCCTATAATCTTTCTACTCGTTTCATAAATAAATAAACTTTCTTTAATATTTTTTTACTTGCATCATTAATTAAGTATGCTTTGTGTTTGCCCTTAAACGAGATCCAACACATCAGAAATTGTTCATATTTTCATACTACACGTTCTTTATATTTTGAAAATTTTTATATATAGCAGTGTTTGTCTCATCTGGTAAACAATATCTTGTCCAGTTAAGGCACCAAATCTTACTTATTACCTACTCCCACCACGCTTCTTGTGGCGACTTGGCCTACTTTATTTGGCCTCTGACTACTTTATTCGTCCAATGCCTATGCAAGGTTTCGAACCTAGGACCTCTAGGCAATCCATAAGGCTCTGATACCATTAAACTGAAAAGGATATATCATGTCTAGTTAAGGCACCAATATATATATATATGTATATGTATAGATATATATATATATATATATATAGATATATATATATATATA
>CATIWR010638966.1:0-31516 GCA_949677035.1 Omphalea diandra | reverse complement strand
TTTTCTTCTTCTTATCAACTCCTTGGTCCTTCTTGAGAGCATTGCTAGCTCTTCTCCTTCCTTGTCACTATCCTCTTCACTAGAGGATGTATCTACTTCCTTTTCCCTTGTGGAAGCTTTGAGACCCATGGTTCTCTTTTTCGATTTTTCACCTTAGCTCCTCAGCTTCTTCATTTGCTCATCTTTTTGAATGGCCAACTCATGAGTCAAGAGCTTGCAAATGAGCACATCTGTTGGGACCTTTCCAATCTCTGGATTGGATTCTTGGATACTGCACACCCTAGCCTAAAATTTGTCAAGTGGAAGAGTTTTAAGGATTTTGGTGTTTACCTCATAATTAGTGAGAGCTCTTCCAAACTTCTTCATGTTGGTGACGATGGACAAGAGTCGATTTGTCATTTTTATGATGTTTTCGTTGTCCTTCATCATGAAGAGTTCTCATTCGGTGACATACATCTCCAAACGGCTTGACTTGACCAAGGTAGTGCCTTCATGATAGTTCTCCAAGGTCTTTCATATGGCATGTGCAGTTTGACAATGTTGCACTCTCCCAATCTCTTCTTTTGAAAGTGAGCTCAGGAGAATGGTCATTGCTCTCTTAATCCTGCCATTTGATTTTCGATGAGCTTCAACCCATTCATCCTTTGGGATTAGTTCTTCATTGCCATCCACAACTCTCGTAGGTGGCTTCCATTCCTTGGTAACTACATCCCAAAGGTCCACCACATCGATGTCCAGGTAAATCTCCATCCTATACTTCTAATGAGTATAGTATGTTCCATCAAAATAAGGCCTTAGCTGTGAGTGGTTTACTTCTTGTGCCATGATCTTGTTTCACCCAATGAAGGTTTGATTTGTGAAAACCTTGCTCTGATACCACTTCTTGTCCCTAGGCACCAAGAAGGAGAGTTGAATTGGTGGATAAAAATTTTAAAACAGAGATAAAGAGAAGAAGATAGAACAATGAAGACACAAGGATTTTATAGTGGTTCGGGCAAAATTGACCCTACATCCACTCTCCAATCACTCAATTGGGTATTTCACTATATCAATGGTGTTTTCAAGCTCACACCCAACTTATACAACTTGTGTTTTAATGGCTGACACACAACCTTACAACAAAGTGTTTTCTAGGCTAACACAAAACCTCACTCAAGTGCTTCAACAAGCTTACACTTAAACCTTTCTAAAAGTGTTTTTACAGGCTAACACAAAACCTTACAATCTGGTGTTTAATGCTCACACCTAACACTTTGTAAAGAAGATGAAGAAAATGAGCAGCAAAGATTGAGAGCTTTTAATACTTGTAATAAATTCCTTAGCAACCTTCTTCATGGTTGTTTGGTGGAGTATTTATAGCCAAACTTCACCAAAGAGACGTTGCAGATCATAGATCACTAAATCTTTGAGACATGTTTGACAGATTTTGCATTTAATGCTTGTTAGGATGAAATCGCGGTCGCTACTGCCTTTCACGGTCGTGAAATCCAAATTCTTCAAGGGAAACCCCATTTGTTTCTAATGGCTAGTCCACGTGGCAGCTTCTTATTAGTTCACCAGGAAAATATAGCTGTTGTCTTTCACCTACTTTCAGAAGTAGCGGTCGCGAGTTTTCTTGCACAGGTTGTGATAGAGGTCACAAATCCAACTGCCAAATTGGTTAACTTTCTTCCACAAGGATCACGATCGCTACCAGCAAGGTGTCTCCACGATTTTTGACTTACAATAGTCTTCTGGGACACTTGTCAGGCTGTGGTTGTGAACATGCTTCCATCTTGAATTTCTTTGAAATTCGTGGTCGCGACTCAGCCGAGACTTCCACCGCGAATTCATCTGTGTCAATCTAACTTCTTTCTTTTCAAGGATCGCAACCGAGAATGGCACTGCGATTTTGCCTGTTTGATTTTCAGCATGTCTTAACATGAGTAACAGTCGCGAATCTTAGGTTGCGATCGCAATTTACATGTTGCTTTAGAATTCATCAACTTCTTCATTTCTTCTTGAGAGATTGATTCAATTCTGCAAGAACAACACTTATTTGAAATATTAGTGATGATCAATCTACTTTGTCAAGATCAAAAGAGGTTTTAAACCTAGAATTGATTATCCTAGTTCAACACTTACAAATATGTAAGATGATGGAACTTCTTGATTTGTCATATAATGAGGTTCTTTTGTATACTTTGGCAGAGGATAAGGTGTTACTCTCCTCTTTACTGACCCTATACCCTTGCAAGAGTGGTTCTAAAACAACCTAGACTCGAAGTCTATCAATCTTTCTAATGGGTAAGGATCTGCTTCATATAAATGAAAATGAGTTGGATTTTCAAGCCCTCAAGCTCATAAAGAAGATTAAGCTAGGTAGGACACTAATATTGATGATTATGGGTAAGACCTTAATTGGTCTAGATAGAGTCGTCTTAGGCATTAGCTAGTCATTCTTGGGGAGCCTTTTACTTCTTCAAGTATGCCTCTCCCGCAATCCCTTCTTTTCTTTATTTGTTAGAGACTCATTCGTCAATGATAGATAGAAATGAGGAAGACTTCACTCACACTTATTGTCTACATTTAACACTCATTGTTTTCCTTCTATGTTGTAAAATTTCTTCCACAATCATTGGATTTTTATCTTTCTCTTCTCATTTTTGTCCTTACACTAAATCCCTTTGGTATTCCCAAGTCCTTCCACCTTGAGATGTTTTGCCTCCACCTTTGAAATCATATTAAGAGATCAAAAAATTGTCTTAAAGCTTAGGTAGGCAATTTTTTAAGCATCTTTCTTTTAATACTTTAGCATGTTTTTTAAAAGCACTCTTACTTGAAGTGTGCCTTTATCTTCTTCTTTGGGTGTTAAACCTTTAATAAAAGCTACAAGCACAAATACTCAATCATAAGGTTAAAACTTTTCTTGGTTTTGGGATCATTCAAAATAATCTATATAAAGGAGAAATCTTGGGATCAATAATCTACCCTAATAAAGAATTTGCCTACATTGTTTGTCATAAAAAAAAAGGGGCAAAATGTTGAACCTTCTATGTTTTCATTCTTATTTTGATAGTTACAAATCAAGGATTATTTATCTAATCTTTGCACAATTTTGTTAAGTTTGATCTTATTGATCCCTCATTCAATATCTTTAGAATGGTCAAGCAAAATTGGTTAGCAAAGTTAAAATAAGTAAGTCTTAGAGTCAAGAAGAATAGTTAAACCTCCCAACAACCGTTGTAGATTTTCTACAAACATTGAGTGAAGAATAATAAGCATTAAAGGAAATCAACAAGGGTTGAGAAAGCCTAGTGGAAGTGACTAAAACATTTTATAAGTCCTAACAATAATGGGAAAATGGACCAATGACTATTGAATTGAACAATAAGCATTAAAGAATAAATAGTGATAATTGAAAAAGCTTACTAAAATTACTTAACTCTTTTATAAGTCCCAAAAACGGTTCAGGAAAGTACCAATAAGCATTAAGATGAAATCAACGAGCATGGATGAAATTGAATAAACATTAAAGCTCTACCTTGAAGCATTCCAATAACTAGAGCTAAAGAGCTCAATGATGATTAACATTCTAATAGGGCATTGAATATTCTCAATAACCTTTGAAAATCTATTTCGATTATAATTATTTAGCCAATCTTAAAAAACTAAATTAAATTACTATTGAAAAGATCACAAAAGGCATGGACTATATTTCAATGATCAATTTACAGACTCAATAGTGGTGAACAAAAATGAATGCATGACACTCAATGATCATTAAAGTAAGACCAACTAGGCATTAAACATTCAACAATCATTAAACCTCACTAAAGATCATTGACAATAGCTCCAACGACTATATTGATAGTCTGACAAACTTCTTCTTTATGTCTACCTCCTAGTTTCTTGTCCACATCCATATAAGAACCAAAAGTTTAAAATTCAAAAATAGAGAAGTTGAAAGAACTAGAAAGTGTACACTAAGCAATTTTAAAGCTTTAAAGAATGATCCTAACAATCCTAAAATTCAATTGCTTGAACTATGTCTTTTTCAAGTGCTTATGAGAGTTATTCTTTAAAAAGAGAAAAAGATTGTCTTGCAACATCAGTAACATCAAACTCTAACCCATTCAAGCAAGCTAAAGAGGTAACATCTAATTTGTAAATGGATTCAAGTGTGAGAGTATTCCTTTCTACTTTGATTGTAAGTGTGAGAGTATTCCTTTCTACTTTGTTTGTAATTCTTGTGTGAAGGAATCGTTGAGTTAACAACAAAACCTTTAAATAATTTCTTTGCGAAAAATTTAATATAGTACTTGCAAACTAGATTGGGAAAAGGCTTGAATAGTGTTTATAAACTATTTGTTAAAGGCTTTTAAGTGGTGCCTAAAAACTCATCTAATGAAGGCTTAAATTGTACCTATTTAAATTTACTTGGGTAAAAGTTTTCAACAAAACCTGTAAGCTATTGGTTAATGGAAATCTCTAGTGGATCTAAAAGAGAAGATGTAAGCTTGGTCTGAGCCAAACCTCTATATATTCTTGTGTTCTTATAGTGATTAATTCTCCCTTCTTATCTTTAAAAAGGTATAAACTTATTGCCATTACCCTATTAACCCCTTTCTAGGACATCTTGGGACAACACATCTTCTACGTAAATTCAAAGATTAGAAAAGAGATATCTTTTTCATGTTTATTTCAATCCTTTTGCTTTATGTTTTCCTTCTTCTACCCATTTTTTGTCATAATGATAAAAAGAGGGAGAACTTTTACATGTTGATAAAATGCCTTCCATTTTATTAAGTATCTTGATTTTGTCATCATTCAAAAAAAGGGAGATTATTGACCCTAAGATTGCTTTAACATTAACATTCTAATACACTTGCCTCAGCATTGTATAGTTATTTAAATGATCTCAAAATTAAGAGAAGTTCTAACCTTATGATTAAGTACTTGTGCTTATAGATTTTGCTAAAGGATGGTATTGACCACAAAAAAAAAAAGATAAAGGGGCACCTCAATGATAATGCTTTATAATACGTGCCAAAGCCATACAGGAAGGATGGTTAAGCCCTTAGATACTTTCAAAGAAAGCAAGGCATCTAAGGTGAAGGATTCGCCTATCTAAGCATGGATATATTTATTAATATGCTTTTAAAGACAAAGGCAAAGCATCTTAAGAAGATAACATGTGAGCATACTGAAGGCATTTGATGTGAAGGCAGCAATGATAGAAGAAAGAAGATTAAAGGCTCCAATGATCATGGAGGAAAACCAATAGGCATGGAAGGCAAATAATGAATATTGAAATTAAACAATGAGCATGGGTGAAGTCTTTAATAATTTCTTATTTCATTCTATCAAACATAAAGGTGACAACACAATTATGGAGAAGTCCACAGATGAGAGTAAAGTGTCTAATGTGCATGGATTAAGTCCAAAAGTCATTGAAAATCCTTCAAAAGGCACCTTAACTAATCTATGTAAGTCAAGATAGTGAATAAATATGGCAATAATCATAGATGTGAATCAATAACCACGAAAAAAGATAAATGGGATGTTTTTTTTTTTTCAATAATCTACCATTGCAAATCAATGGTCATTGGAAAGAAATGTTCAAACTCCAATTGTCATGGAAAGAATTCAATGAGTGTTGAAATGCATAATGACTAGTTTTTTTGAAAGTTGTAAAATTGTTCCATCTATTTCTACTAACTAAATTTTTTAGGTTATCATCTACAAAGACCCTCACTTAAAGACTAGAAAAGTATGAGAAAATATTGAAAAGAGTTTTGATAAACTATCTTTGAGTTGTGCAAGCCATCTTAGTGTTGCTTTTGTATTTTAGGTAGAAAATGCCTTGTGAGTTTTATAACTAACTTCAAAGTTAGTGAGGTTTCTTTGAGCACTAATTATATTTTCTGTAAACATAATGGCTTAGAGACTTGCTAAAAATCACCCTTTTACTAAGTGGTTAGAGATTGGTATTATACTCTTAAAAATACTAAGGGGTGGATTGTCTCTCTTCTACCTTCACCAAAAAAGAGAATTGTAAAGGTTATCCCTTAACCTATAAAAGGAAATTCACATAAGATAAGATAATATTTCTTGTGAGGCAACTCTCTTATGTAATGGCACACTTAATGAAAAAACTCTTCTATGTGAAGAAAGAAAGAAAGAAAGAAAAGATAAAAGGACATGAATGATAAGGCAACTTTTGATGCATACAGCTGGTGAGGTAGCTTTCCCATATGAGAAAATTAAAGTTATGATATGTATGCTAATGATATGCAAATGATGTGGCATATAAATAGAAAAACATTCATGTAAAGGCGTATAAGCATACAAGATAGACATTCCCTCACTGAGTTTTCCACAAGGAGCTCATCTATTTTGTAAGTTAAGTATAAGGTTTGAGATAAGAAATATGCTAGGAGCTAAGGCTTAGAGACATGTTCTCAATACCCATTAGAGTATGATCACCACATGTTGTTGATTTTCAGAAAATATGGCCTTTATGCTCTATTTTTCAAAAACTATCAAAGTGATTCAACTTCTATTGGAGTTCTTGCAATGCCTGTTGAAAACATCTCAATGCCTATTGATTATCTGAGTGTATCTCATGGAGAGGTCCAAAGGGTATTGTTCAAATTAGAGCACTTTTCTAATAGAGGTTGCGAAAGTATGACACCGGTTACGAGATCCAAAGAGCATTGCTCAAACTAGAGCACTTCTTTAATACTTATTGTAAAAATGCAACACCAGTTGTGAAGCTAGTTCAAAGCCTATTGCGAGGCCCATAGTGCTTAGGTATAAGTGCATAGCTTATACCTAAGCACTTGTCCAATGCCTGTAGTGAAAAAGGTAACACTTATTGTGAGGTCCACAATGGCTATTGTAAGTAGGTAATATCCCTTGGTCTATTTAACTAAGTTTGCTTTGACTTTCACTCTTTAATACTTAGAAGTTTTCAACCTTCAACTTAAATGTGCTAAAGGCAAATTCTTTAAAGTTTTTCAACCTTCAACTGAAATGTGCTAAAGCCAAATTCTTCTTCAATCATTAAAATTCAAGGAATTGATGTACCTACAAGTTTTAACATAAACAAACTTGGGCAAAAGTTAGTCCTAAGTCTTCTTTGTAATCATCAAAATAAGAATGTGGATCCTAGAAGGTTCAACATTATATACAATCCTTTTTCTTAGTAGCCTTAGCCCTATCACCATATAACTCATCTTATGACTTACCCATCAAGCAAATTTTAGGGTTAAAAGTTTTAAGTGACACTAGAATTTCCATTATACATGTTGAAAATGTTGGAATTTCCTTCTTAATTATATGTTTGAGTATATTTGCAAGTATTTGAATATTTGGAAAGTAATAGTTAAGACATGTAATACTTGCATCTTTGCAATTTATTAGTTATTTAGGTTAGTTTCTTTTAAAAAAAGTGAGAAAAAAAAAAGGCAAAAAAAAAAACAAACAGAAAAATAAAAAAGAGAAAAATTATTAAAAAAAAGGAAAAAGTTGAGAATTGTGAAGTTTTTTCAGTTGAATGCTTAAATTGTTTAGGGCTCACAATTCTTATGTGAGATGCATTATGTATACAATTAACTCTTATGCATTATGATGAATTTAGATTATTTGAGTGATTTTTGCTAGGAAATAAAAAAAAAATGAAGGGTTTGACAAGTTGGGAAATTTTGATAACATATGGAAATTTTTAGTGCTACTTGATTATTTTCATTCTTGAAATTCTTTGATTGAACATTTTGATCCTTTTCTTTGACAAGCTATTAGTCCCTAGCCACGTTACAATACAATAAAACCCTTTTGATCCTTGATAAGGTGTGTAATTACATTAATAGAGATTGATTGTGTATTCTTACCTATGGAATTATGCATAAGATTATTTTAGAAAGAGGTTTGATAATGCTAGCTTGCATTATGTTTGTTTTTAAATTGTATCAAAGTGAAAAAAGTGTATTGTGGTGTTTTGCATATTTTTTATTGATTTTTGCTTAGAATTGCTAACAAAATTTTGAGAGTGAATTTGAATATCCTAAATTTTCTTATGAGTTTGATTGTGTTAGTTTATTATGGAGTTTTCTAAATTTCAAGATTTATATTTGTGATTTGCGAAGTTTTCTTATTTATTATATTCTTTAATTGAAGACAAGCAAAACTCCAAGTTTGGAGGAGTTTGACAGAAGTCATTTTAGCATATATTTTTGGGTTAGAAATTAGGATTTTTCCTTTTTCTTTATAGTATTTTATTTTGGAATAAATTGTTTTATGTCTCTTTTGTATTTGCATATGAATCTCTTAAAAAAGAGTTAAATTGCATTTTTCAACAATGTTACATTGGATATTGCATGGCCCATGCGTAGGACCATGCGGAGATACAAAGCTAACTATTCAGTAGAGCAGAATCGCGTAAGCAGTTAGGTGTGTGGGTAGTTACATGGCTCATGCATCGAGCCATGCAAGGCGTCAGATCTAGAATTGAAAAACGCAAGTTGCATGATGTTTTTTTAAAATAATAAATGCCTAATTAGGATAGAGATTTATGGACGGAAAAAGAGAAGATTTTTAGGAGAGAAAGTGGATCCAACTTCTACACCAAATAAAAAAAAAAAGATTTTATGAAGATTAGAAAGAATTCTCTTTTAAGGTTTTCATTGTTTTTATTTAGAAATACTTTTCTTTAGAAATTCTACTACTTAATTCAATGGATTTTTTATTTTTCGTGTCTTTTTCTTCTTTTATGATGAACTAATTCTTTCATTCTAGGGATTAGGGTGAAAAGCTCAATATTAGATTCTATATTTCTGTATTCAGGCATTTTGTAGGGCATTTGCAGAGCAAAAAAGTTATAAAAAAAAATGAAAACCTGGCATGTAGTGATCTGTTGGTTCAAGTTTTTTCTCTAATACGATGCATCTATATTTCTTGGAATTTAATTTAAATTCAAAACTCAGAAGTACCTAAAACATCAAGCAGTTTCTTTTTATTATTTTTCAGTTTAAGTATATTTTATATTATACAACACATTAAATTTGTTCTTAGTGCTTAATTTGTTTACTTAAGATTATGCCATGAAAATTGTTAAATTCTTTTAATTTGTTTACATAGACTAATTTCTTTGATAATGTTTTTTTATAAAGGTTGGATATTAATTTCTTAAGTTAGAAATTTGAATAATTTGAAATTTTATAAAAAATTATTTTTTTGCGCCTCATGCTCAGGTATGTGCCTGCACCTTGCGCCTAGACTCCAAAACCCCTTGCACCTTTAACAACTATGCAAGCAAATAACTTACTAAAAGCAGCATAATTCCCATATCTGTTTATGGACAATTCATAGAACAAATGCCAGACAACTGATAAACAGATAATTACCATATCTATTTATAGTAAAACCAATTGAATTGACAATTAATTGAGGAAACGAAAAGGAGAATACAGATATTGGGAAAAGGAACTCTACCAAGCTTGGAAAGACTATGGGGTACTAACAAAGAATTATAATGTTATTCAAACCTACAATAGCAAACTCCTAAGCTTGGTTTTTACACAAAATTCAGGAAGAGAGAAAGCAATTTCAAACATAGTTTGGCAAAAGAAACTATGTTTGAATAATTCATTCCCTTTTCTCCTGAACAAGTCAATAGCTTACTAATGCAAACGAAACATTTGCTCAAAGAAAAAAAACACTATGACACAATAAGCTTTGGGTTCCATATTTAAACATAGAAGCGAACTTAGAGGCAGAAGAGCATCAGCCAACAAAAGAACAATTCAAACAGAGAAAATCCTAAGTGAAAATCACTGGGCAAAAGCTTATAGTTATAGTCGAATGGGTTATCTCATACTAAAAGGCCACATAATTACCAAACCCTAAACAAAGGGAGTAAGAATTAATTTGGCATAAAGCCAATAAACACAAATTACAACCAATAAAACATAATACGCCAACCCAATAAAATAAACCTTAATTATACCTTGCAAAAAGCCTAATACTATTCAGTCTTATATTCTGCCAATATCAGCTTTGTCTGCTCCATTATCAACTCATTCCGCTTCAGAAACAACTCCAGCTCCGCCACATGCAACTTCCTCCATTTCTCTTCCATCTCAGCTTTTTTAGCTCCGTCCAACATATCCAATCCCCTCTTCAACACGTAGTCCTCAATTCCTGCCATACCTGCTATTCCTGCAACACTTGAACTCTTGTCAAACTGTTTCACCTGTTTCAGACCAGAATTGCTTTCCTCCTTCTCCACACGCACACCTAATTCTTCCTTCAATTCCCGCAAACTCTTTGCTTTGCCATTCGGCTTATCACCCAATGCCAATACTCCTCCACTACCCCATATCCTTTTCGATAAGTCAAACAACTTTTGCTCATGAGGTTTCGAAAATGTCTTATCTTCACCCTTTTCCCCTTTGCTCACATGATTCTCAAACTTCTTCTTTAACTTTCCCACCTTATCCTTCAATTGGTTCAAAGAAACATTAAAATGCAGCAATTTCTTGATGGAATCAAAAAAAGAAACCATATCCTTTGCAGGGTCAGTTCTTTTGTTTTCAATAAAATGGATGTACTCTGCTAATACCACAATCACATCATCCTCGCTCCAGAGACGTTGAAAGAGTTGTTTCTTTTTATCCTCAGGCTTTTCAGCAACTCCATCCGACCCCAAATCTTTCTTTTTCGAACGCTTAGAGTCCTTCACATCCCGATCAGTTTCACCGCCTCGCTTGGTCGCCGCCATCGATTTCGTGGCAGCTGCAGTTGAAACTGAAGGTTTGGATCTAGACTTGGTGGTTTTGGTTGGACTAACCTCCATGGGCTTAGAAGCGATGGGCTTGACGGTTGCATTATTGGCTGGTTTATCTTCTAACTCAGAATCGGAACCGGATTCGGAGTCAGACTCGGACTCATCTTGCTCGGGGGCTGGTTTCGTATGTGTGAGTGGAGCAGAGCGTTTTTGCGGCTGAGTTTGAGTTTCTTCTTTTTCAGAAGATCCCTCTTCCTCTTCTTCTCCTTCCTCTCCACTGGAGGTTTCTTCCTCTTCTTCAGAGGAAGAAACAGCTGGTGGATCTTCCAATGGAATTGATCGTTTCGGTGCCATTGATTTTACGCAGACCGAAAAAAGCTAGGGTTTTCTCACTCCCAGGACTCGAATCCCCCAAAATATTAATCGGGGAAAAGAGGACGCTATAGGAATAGGTAGGTGAAAACACAAAAGCTTTTATCTGCGCCCACACCTTCATAGCTTTCTTACCGTCGGATATTATATACTCGAATGATTATTACAAGCTACAACCGTCCGATTTGAAAAGTCTAAAATATCAAAGCGTACAGTTTGTTTTTTTTCAACAATATTTGATAATTCATATATTAAACATTTAAAATAAAAATATTTATTTTTAAAATTTTCAATATCAAATAGATTTTAATTTTTTAGGTTTATTCGAATGTTGCCTTATTAAGTATTTTAATTTAAAAAAACTCAGATTTTATTTGATCTAAAGAAAGTAAGTGAAAGAAGTTTAATGTCTAGAGAACACAAATTTTTTTAGTGTTTAATAACAAAAAAGCATAAAAAACAAAATAATTTTGTAGTTTCCTTTTATTATCAACTTTTTTAATATAGAAAAATAACCTTTTAAGAAAGTTAAGTAATGTTTTTCTAAATTTTTCACATTTTTTCGTTATGAATAGACCTATTTCAAATTATACAGACTATTCTATATCTTCGAGAAGAATTATTTAAGTTTCATACCTATTTTATCTAGATTGTGCAAAGATATATGATCTTTTATGTGAATTTCTTTAAATTTCTTTTTGGTGAACAGTCGTTTCAATACACACAGGTTGTTCCACGCGGACACTTGTTGTTTTGGTACTTGTACTATCCTCTCTTTTTTTTTTTTTTTTTAATTTGAGAGATCTAAACACATTTTACAAATACTTACAATTGAAATTAATACTAAACCTATGTTTGCAATCATCAAAACTAAAAGTAAAAAACCTAAGGTTCAATAAATATACTTTATGGCCAAACCTATTATAATATTAGTATTGTCAAGAGAATGTTCTTCTAGGTCTATGAAAGGATTGATCATAAAATGATCTCCTATATGCTTGAGATCTAGGAATGAGAGCAATGCATATTTCTATTAGACCTTGATTGTTAAAACACTAAACATAAAGAATATGAAATTGTGCTTAAAATTTAAAGTATGTGAGCATTTATAATTATGCACATGAATTCTTTTTTAGTATAGGTGTGATGTAATTTATCTTCTAGATCCTATAACATGCCTTGCCTTTTTTGGCCTATGGGATGCATATATATATTAGCATAGCTTTTTGTTTAAAGTTTTTAGCCTTTTGCTTAAGGTTTTTAGTATATGCATATGTTTGTGTTTTGGCCTTAAGTTTGTATGCATAAGCAGTAGCCTTCTGTGAAATGGTTTGTAATTTAACACCTTAAAAGACTAAGAGTTCTAGAATGATAAGTTCTAATAAGCGCACTTTTAGAAGTAGAGAAAGTGATATGATTATAGCTAATGTCATATTTCACACTGGCATTTTTTTGAGAGCTCAAAACTGAATCAAGTTTTTCTTGCCTTTAGTAAACTTGCAAAGAGAGTCTTTCAAATCACAAACTTCTTTTTTTGAACATTCATTTTGTTTAGATAATTTCATAGAATAATTTTTCATCAACTAATTTTTTTTATAAAATTTGACTTTTTTTCAAATCAATAATTTAATGTTTCAAAATCTTATTTCTTTGAAAGGATTTTTCTAAATTGTTGTTTATTGATTTTAGAACTCAACTAGATTTTCTAGTATGAATATTTCATTTATATCATCATTAAGTTCACATACCTTATTTAAAGATTTTTATTTTAAGTCATTATCTATAGCTATGAAGCAACCAACTTTTGCTTTTCCTTTGGACTTCCTTTTCTTCTTCTGTATGAGGGTCTATCATCACTTGTGGAGGTGGAGTTCATAAAGCTTCTTCTCCAATTATCACCTTGACAATAGTTTTCTAACTCCATTAATACTTGACTTTCTTCAAATTGAATGGGTTTTTCTTTGAGGAAGTTTCTACAATAAGAAGACCCAGTGATTATCATTGATTATTTGCTCTTTAGCAATAATGTCCTTAAATTTTTTGCTAAAGATATTTAGAGATTGACTCCAATACCATTCGTTGGTTAATGAGTTTGGCAACCCAAAAGAGGGGTGTGACTTAACTGCTTTCAAAAATATTTAAAACTTATTAAAAGTTTCTTAACTATTGTTAATAGCAAAATAAGCATAAATAAATTTACTCTAACTATAAAGGAAGAAGGTGAAATAAAAGAGAAAAAGATGACATAAGAGATTTATAATAGTTCAATAATGTGTTTAATCCACTCCCTAAACAATCATTTAGACTTTTACTCTTCTTTTTCTAAGCTTAAAAATAATCTCCTTTTTTACAAGTGTAAGAATAAGATCTCTTTTGCAAGTTCAAAAGAAACATTTTGATTCCCTCTTTATAAGGCTTAAGACAGCAAAGCACCATTAATAATGTTTTAGTCTAATCACCAATCTATATGTTTTTCATTAGCTAAACACTAACATTTCTTCCTTTATAAGAAATTACTTAAAAAGGTGTCTAAGCCTCTTAACTAGGCAAATTTATAAGTAATACTCAAAGAAAGCCTAAGTATTACAAATACACACTATAAGAAATCAACATTTTAGAGAGGGAAATCAAGACAAATTAGTTTTATTGCTAATTATCGATGAAACAACGATAGCTTAATGAAGGAATTCAATTAGCAATAGATTAATGACAACAAGTGAGCAAAAAGTACCAGGGAAAATGATTTTTGTCATTAGTTTGTCACTAAAGTTGATGCCATAAAATAATGTGTAAGTTAACAATGAATTAGTTGAGACTATACCAACGGAGTATAGCAATGGATATTGTATTTGGCGTTAAATGTTGTTAGAAATTGGCACCAAATGTGAGTAAGAGCTAGTGACAGAATGTGTCATTGTTAAATAGCAATAACATGACAGTCCATCACTATATTGAGAGTGATTTGCATGTGTAGCAAAGGAATAGGTTTGTCACTACTTAACGATGGCATTAGCGATGGATCTATCCCTCACTAAGTGGTTGAAGTGAAACAATAGTAATTTCACTAATGCTTGGCAACAAATTAGTCTGTCACTAAGTTAAAACCTCTTTTACAAGCATAACCCTGTAAAAGGCACTTCTCTCATTCTCTCTTCCTCATCTTTCATTTTTTGCTCTTACCTTCTCTTTCATTCTCTCTGCTTTGCCCCTCTTTTCCTTTATTTTTATTGCTCTCCCCATCTCTTTCATTCTTTTTGTTTTTATCCTTACTATCAAATTCTCTCTCTTTGATGCTATTGGGATTGCAAAGTCCTTGTTGGTGTCATTGTCATTTATTGAAGTCCCTCTTGGCCATTTACTGGTATGTCTCTTTCTTTGATTTGGTTTTTATTTTTGTATCCTTTGTTTTCCCTTCATCCTTTCTCCATGATATCTTTTTTTCTCTATTCAGAAACCTAATCAAGCCCTTCCACCGTTTGTCACTGCCATTGTTGATTGAAGCCCTCACTGAGCTTAATCATGCGTTACATAATTAAGTTAGTGTTATTTATTAATTTAATTCTATTAGTTTATAATGTTAATTAAATTTGATATGGTTAAGGTTTTTCTTAATTTTGTAAGTGTTTGATTAGAGAATGTGAGGGTAGATAAATGAAATTAATTATACGTAAGGGTATTCCTTACTTTTGTTTCTTAAATGTCTAAATTATAATAGTTTTGATTATTATTGTTCATTTAAGATTTGTGTTGCTAGTTCAATTTTTTTGTTTGACAAATTAGGTTAAAATATGTTTGATACAGTTGTTCTTCATCTTTCTTACTTCTTCAATTTGTTTGATCACATCCTTTTTGATATCATCTTGGTAACCTCATATCTTTTATGCCTTTTTTTTTTTTTTTTTGTCTTCTTAATAATGAAATGTTGGGTTTGGTTATTATTATAGATGGTTGATAGGAAATTCTTATTATTTTGAGATATGGTAATGGATTTCTTTTTCTTGATTTTGGATTTCATCTATTGCTTTTTTGTGGATTGACTTAAGGTTAGGATTCAATGTTATAAAAATGTGCAGCCGGTGTAACTTCTATTCTTTTGTTAAGGCAATTTAGTGGGGGGGAACATTACAAAACTTGATTCTATAATGCTTTTAGTATGGGAGTACTGCCAATCTTTCTTTGCTTTTTATTGTTGTAGACAGGTTAAGTTAACAATGAAGTTCATTGCACTTAACCTAAGCAATGACTAATTTAATGCTTGGAAATTTGAGAGACTTGATGGAATATTTTAGGCTAAATAAGTTATTTGGATTGTATATTTTAGGCTAAATAAGTTGTTTGGATTGTCCAAAATATGGGTTATAGTTACTATCACGTATGTAACCCTTGTAAATACATAAACTGCTTCAAGTAATATAATGATGAGTGAAGATCATTTCCATGAGGACTGTTTTATGTAAGTACCAATAAAGTCTTAATTTTTATATTATCCAACGATCAAAATGATAAGAGAATAATGAATAAAAACTGAAATTGTAAACAATAATTAAACAAAACTAAAATTAAACCATTCCACAAATATATCAAAAGCATTATTTCAATTGAGATTGAGTTGTGTTTGAAGGTAGATTTTTCTAAATTACTCAATAATATCTCTCGAGTAATATTAAGTCTACTATTCTGAAATTATGTCTACTCTTGTGGTCATAAAATTCAATAACAATACATTAAGTTTCATGAACAATTTTGAATATCTCTAGAAATCAAGTTTACTCTCACGGTCTCAATCTCCTAGTTTAATATGTTAGGACTAACCCTAGATTTTCAGTATAGGTCGAGCATCTAAAATCTCAAACATTGCACATATGTGATCTTTCATACATATAGAATCAATTAAGTTCAAACATATTAAATCAAGACACTCAACATAATTAAAGCAAAAATCACTTTGTAGATTCATGAAATAAATATAGGGCTTTCATCATAATCCCTAAAATTGAAGAATGAGTTCATCCTAAAAGAAGAAAAAGAAACAAAGAAGAAAAAATCCATTAAATTGAGTCAAAGATTTCCAAGAAAAAAATTCTTGCTAAACAAAAACAATGAAAACCCGAAGAGAAGATGTCTTCCAATCTTTACAAAATTTTATTTTTTATTTAGTGTAGATATTGGATTCATTCTTCTCTCCTAAAAATCTACTATTTTTTTGCCAAAGAATCTCTATCCAAAAAGGTCAAATCTTTATCTTAAAAGGCAACAAACTTTGCATTTTAAAGTCTAAATCTTACACCTTAAATGGCCTAATGCATAGGCCATGTAACAATCCACGCACTTATCTTCTAATTATGAATATGTTCTGCTAACTGGTCAACTCAACTCTATATGGTCCAACGCATGGGTTATGTAATATCTCATGCAACATAGTTGAAAAACGCAATTTAACTCATTTTTCAAGAATTTCCTATGCAAGTATATTGGCCTAGTGCACCAAGAAGGGAGGGGGGTTGAATTGGTGGGAGATTAAAAATTAAAAAGATGGTTATGGTGTTTAGGAAGTTAAGAAGGAGAAGAGAAAAATCAACACAAGAAGTTTATAGTGGTTCGGGTGTTAACAAACCTTATGTCAACTCTCCAATTCTTCACAATTAGGTATTTCACTCAACTAAACTAGTGTTTTTAAGCTAACAACTAACTTATACAACTTGTGTTTTATGGTTCACACAAAAACTTTATAACTTGTGTTTTTAAGCTCATACAAAAACCTCTTACAAATGTTTTAAATAGGCTCACACTTCAACTCTTACAAGAGTTTTGAATGTTAAGCTAACTTTTAACCTACTTATAAATGTGTTTATTGCTCACACTAAACAATCAACAACACATAAAAAAGAGTAAGAAGAATGAATAACAAAATTGCTAGAGTTTGGTTACAATTAATTGAATTTTCTTGCATTTACATCAGTTTGGTGGGGGGTATTTATAGCCAACATCCACCAAAGAGACGTTACTCAAAAACTATCCCAAAATCTCTAAGTTGTGCTAAACAGATTTTGCATTAAATGCTTGTTAGGCGGAAGTCGTTGTCATTATTGGCATTTAGCGGTCGTAATTTTCCAATTTACACTGAGAAGCTAGAAATCACAGTAGAGAACCTCATTCTATGTCTACCAGCTAGTCCACTTGTCCTTCAACCATTGGTTGTCTAAGAAATATAGTAGTTGTGTTCAACTAACTACTCAAAAGTCGCGGTCGAGAGTTAACTTTCTCTTAGGCGTGACTGAGACTATGAATTGTTTTGTTTAGTGAGGAGCCAACACCTTCTTGAGTTGTGGTCCCGTCAAATAATTCGCCCTTACAATTTTTGATTTCCAATGGTTGCTTTGGACACTTGGTGTGTTGTGGTTGTGGTTTTAGTTTCCTCTTTTGTTACTTTGAAATTCGTGATTGCGACATAAGATGCGAATGCCACAGTGAATTCCTCTATGAATCAACCATGCTCTCTTCGGCTGCAAATTCATTCGCGAATCCCTCTAGCCTAGCTTCATTCATTCTTATAGCAAGGTCGCGGTCGCGATTTAGGGAATACTCATCGCAAATTTGGATGTTCTTCTTAAAGATGAAGATTTTGACTTTCATCTAACTTCCAATGAAAATATAACTTGTAAACTACAAAACAACACTTGAACAATAGTATTAGAATTAATCAATCTTCATTGTCAAGATTAAAAGAGTCTTATGACTTAGATTTGACCAACCTAGCCCAACAAAGCACAAAAGAAATAGAAAACCAACTATTCTAAAACAAAATACTATAAAAATAAGAAAAAATCTTAGTTTCTAACCTAAAATTATATGTTAAAATAACTCCTATTAGTTACATCTTTTGATGTTCTTAATTTCATTGCTGAAAAACCTTTTTCTGGTAAGTGACTAACTAGTACATGCATTTGATGTTTACCTAAGAATGTTGCCTCCTTTTTCTTATGATGTGGCAAGACAAGTCTTAAACTTAACCTTATCTTTAGAAAATGAATGGTTTCATTAGTTGTTTCATCAATATATCCCTTTTTTTATTATTTTGTGTACCCTCATTGTCAATTTATATTTCAGTTCATTCAATTTTAACAACTAATTCTATCATGCTTATTTGATGCTTTACATTCTCAATTGTATGTTTTTTCTAGAATTGGAGTGTGTTACCTCATATCATTCTTCTACTTGTTATTATTTAATAAACCAACTTAAAGCAAGTTTAAATTACTTCCTTGATTTCAAATTATTAAAAATATGATTTAGAATTTTAGTTTTTTTTTCCATTTGAATGTCTTAGTTAAATCTTCACATCCTATTTTTGGTTCAAGGTGATCTACCTTGAATATTTTCAAGTTTTATTGAGCAGGTGCATTTTATATTGTATTTGTAGACACAAAATGTTCTATTGAAAAGGTGTTTTTTTTGTGATAGTTTCTTTTCCCAATTTAATTGAAACTCTACTTCTTTTTTTTTTTTTTTTTTTATCATTTTTTAAAAAAGTAAAAAGTGGAACATTTCATTTTTCATACAATATTTTATTACATAATGGATTTTGGTGTTTCTTTTGCTCAATAATTGCTTATTCCTTTTTCTTTATGTTCATCAATTAAAAGAAAATATTGTTGATCAAATTTGATAGATGATTTGCATTCATCACTCCACTGTTACATATTCTAATCTTTCTTGGTTCGTGTTTCAGTTCCCATGAAACAAGTGAAAATAACCAGGATTTCTACTATTAACAGTTGATTAATTTCTTAACAACTTATGGATTTGAAATTCAATTATAATTTGGATGAATTTTTCATTCTTTTTTCATGATTTAATTTACATTCTCAGTTAAGGATACATGTATTAATGGCAAATATTTACACTCAATGGTTAAATATATGTTAGTTGTTCAAAGTAAATTCTATATACATATAAAGAATGGAATATGTCCTGCATTTGTAAGATATTTACTAGGAGTTGTCTCTTGTGGTTTCCAACACCTTGTCTACCTTTCATCTCCTTCTTTTAAAAAGGTTAAAAGATTTTCCATTTGCTCCTGTGTGGATATTATTAGGAGTTGAGCTTATAAAGTTTTGGGATTAGCTATGGTTTTCTATAACCCTCATTGGCAAAGATAGATTTGTTCCTTCATAGAAATCAATAAGAGGTATTATTGCAGTCTTTGTAGAATTATTTTAATCATTGTTAGATATTAATAATAATCCATGGGACGAGAATCAATAAAAATTTAAATTTTTATTTTCAATGGATTTAATCTAGATTGTCGAAGTAATAAGGTTTCCAACATATTAGATACCAAAAAACACAAAGTATGATTCATAAACTCTAAAATTAGAAATGAATGACGTGTAATTAGATAACTAATATTAAATACTTTGTTAGAAATGATAGTATTTAATTTTTAAATTGATAATTGATATTAAATACGCTAATTATAACAAAAAAAAAGTTAAGATTAACATTTTAAAAATTAATAATTATAATTTATAGGTGTGGAATAGCATAATGATACATTAGAATAGTTCAAATATGCATGAGATTGTGGATCATTTGTTTCCTTCTCTTTTTTTTAAATGTTGATTTTTTTTCTTTCTATGTTTATAACATGATTAGATATATTGTATTCTTATAACTATGTTTTAAATATTATTAGAAAATTGGGCCTTTCTTTGCTTGGGCGAGTGCTTTTTTATATTTCATTTATCTAGTCTAGTAAAAAAGTACTATAGAACTAAAAATTATGAAACTCATGAAAAAATTTTAATTTCAAATAATCAAAGTTTAATTATAAGGTGAGTTTATAATAAGATTAAAATTTTGCCAAAGTTTTAAATTTTTTAATAGTTAAACTTTTGTTTAAACTTTTTTTTTTTCTTTTCTTTCTTTTGATTCTTTGGTACTAGTTACCTATGAACAAAAATACTTAAACTATAATTTTAAAAAAACCATTAAATTAGAGGATAGTAATTAGAGGTTTTATCTCGTAGTTATATTTTTAAGAAAAATATTTAAACTTTAATCTTAATTATAAATCTATCGTATAGCTAATTTATATTCACAAAAAATTTGAACTTATGTAACAATGCATATTTTACTATTTAAACAATTATAAAATTTAAATATAAAATTTGTTTGAGTGATATTTTTTTGGTAATTTAATTAAATATTATTATTATTGACACTTTAGAGTTATGTAAGAATCTTTCATTTAGCTGAGTTATTTCTATCTTTGTTCTTATAGATCTTGCAACTTTGTTGTCGTATTTTTATTTTTTAGTTTTTTTGTTGTAATAGGTATATGTTTGTAGTATACCTATATTATTTTGTATTTTTTAACTTTGTTTTTTTATGGTTTGTCAAGTATTTGGTGATTCGAGGAGAACTGAAGACGAAGAATTTAAAGAGAAATATAGAAGTGTTTATTTGATTATTTATCATTGTTGTTTGTGAATGTTTTGAAATAAGTGTTATTATGTTTTTTATTATATGGTCTTTTGTTTTACGCCTGATACTTCTACTTATGATTTGATGGTACCATGATTTTTTGTATTGGAAAGATTTTATATCAATTATAATGAATGATTAGGTAATGTCATTTTTAAAAGTAATTATTGATGTTAACTTTATGATTTTTTGGGTATTTAGTGACTCAAGAAAAGTGGGGGTGAATGAATGAATATGGAATTGTAGAAATGTCTACTTTTATTTAATTTATGCTTGTTGTTTATGTTATCTAAAAATATGCGTTATTAAGTCTTTAAACATTCTTAATTCCTTTTCAAGGCTAGCCCTAAAAGGTATAAAATGCATTACATTCCTATTCGAAAATCATAACCGTAAAAGAAGGGAATAATATGCCTATTACAAAAACTACATAAACAAATGAAAAATGAAAGAACCCTAAATACAATGAATGTACTGACCCTTTTTATTTTTAAGATAATCCAAAAAGATATAATGTTAATACTAACCCCTAAGAAATGAATAAGATGACCATAAAAGATAAAATGAATATAAAGAAAGGAAAAATGAAATTATACTAAAGACAATTAATGATCAATACCCCTTTTAGGAGTAAAATAACCCAAAAAATAAGAAAATTTGAGAACTCTAAATAAGATAATAATTAAAGACATAAAAAAAACATAAAGAAAGGATAAATGAAATGATTCGAAAGACAATGAATTGAATAACCCATTTTAGGAATAAGATAACTCAAAAAGAGACAAAGTTTGATAACCTCAAAAAAGGAATAAGGCTTATCATAAAAGATATAATGCAAACGTATAAAAAGAAAAAAAAAATTAAAATTACCTTAAAGTGTGAATTGAGTGCCACTTTTTAGGAATAAGATAACTCAATGATACACAAAGTTCAATAACTCTAAAGGAATACAATAACTCTAAAAGAGCCTTCCGAGAAAATGATATAGACGCTCATTTAGTTACAATTATGGAGGATGAAGAATTTGGATCTTTGAATGATTCAAACGACGATTTTATTAAATTGAAAATGGCAATATTAAATTAGAAGATGATGCAAAGATATAGTTAAAATCAGATGATGAGAATGAATAAATTGATAAGGAAGAGGATTTGTATAATGATATTGATAGTGAAACTAATTAGAGGTACTTTGTGTTTACATTTTGTTTATTTGTCTTTATTATTATGTTTAAGGTAGTCAATTTTTTCATTATGTATGTGTTACTAAAATGATCCATTTATTAGCTTTATTTGTCTTTTTTTTTTTATTTAGTTATTAGTATATATATATCATGAGGAGAAGGGATGATGGAATTGGAATAGTCTTGAGGTACAAAGGATATGGGTCGGACACTTTTGGGCGAGGGACAATGAAGTGAGGTTCACAAGTTTCACCCTCTATTCCACTGTTGCGACCATCAATTTTGCCCCCACCATCAACCCTTCCATTAGCACCAGCGATATCATCACCTCCACCATTACGCCCTTCGATATTAGCATTGCCATCCTCACTTCTATTACCATCTTTATCAGCACCAACTACACTATCAGATGTAGAAGGGACACCGGTTACATTGTCATCAGTGATATCAATGGCCAAGTCTAGTATTGACTGAGTGACACTCCAGCTCATCGATGGGAGGTACACAATTTATGTTTTTTCTATTATTTTTATTTCCTTTTTAATAATTATTGATTTGCAAGTCATTCAAAATAATATATATAACTTAATATAATTTTTAAAGTATGATACTTTTACATGTTTAGTATTTATTATCTCTTACTAACTTATTCTTCTTACACAAACAACAGTTTCATTCTAGGCAACGCCTGCTCCACTCGAAGTTTCAAGATTTTTTGTTTCGATTTGAGCCACCTGGACATGCATGGAAGCATGTTTCCAAACCAACATGAGATTTTTATTGGGAGGAGTTTAAGATATAAATGAATAATAATTTTATTTCATTTTTTACTAATAATTTTATTTATCTAAATGCATTGTTCTAACAAATTTTGGTTTTCATTTTTCAAAAGTTTTTTACTTGGAATCCATCAGCGGATGTCCATATTATGAGTAAATGGGAGCAGCAAATTGCTACATGCTACACTGACATTTTGTCTATGTGGAGACAGAGTGGTAGATGACTTGCGAGCATCCTAAAAAATGTATGGGACAACTGACAAACAATGTGGGCCACACTAGCATTCAAGAAGCATAGCACAGGGCTCACGCAACTGCCTTAACGAGACAAACAACCCTAGTTCTGGTCCCTTGCGTGCATACCGGGGATTACATATCTATCGTTAAGCATCAAAAATGTTTGGTGAGTATGTTTTAGATATTTATTAATTAATATGTTATTAAAGTTCATTATATACTTATCTATATTTATAAGATGTATTTATTTTCAAAGTGAAAAATTAGGTCGTGAAACTACATATTTTGAGGTGTTTGAGCATACATACATCAGTTAGAAGAACCAATAATACATCGATCAATGGTCTGCGGGTGTAGTTAAGTTTTGCTAAGATGAATAGTTTAATATTTCACCTTCATTAATAATTAATTTTCTTTATTTAATTATTTTCGATTAAATTCTATTTAACTTGTCACTAAATTACAAGATAATTATTGCAATTCATATAAAAGAGCTACTCAGCCTTAGGAGGCCTCCTCAAAGCCACATCAGCCTGATGAGAAAGAGATATTCTTCTAGGCTGCAAGCGGACAAAAGAAGAGACACGTGTACGACATAGGCCAGTTTGCACTTGTTTCTTCTGCATCATCATCATCGACTTTTGTTTCTCACTTGATAGTTGAGGACTTATGAGATGCCTTTATTCATAAGGTTCAAAATGACTTTCAGGAGAAGATGGATGAACACAGGTAGTCTTTCCAGTAACAGTTTGAGGAGCAGAGACAACAAATGGATGAGATGTATCGCCTCATTATGGAGTTGCCCTGTGGCATTCACGTTGTAGTTGCTCGTCTCCCTCTAATCAGCCATGCCCCACTAATGAGCATGTGAATGACTGACTAATGGACTTGTTTGATTTTTATTTACTTATGTACATTTGTGATTTTTTTTTATAAAAATTAGCCATTACAGGGTTGAACAAATTATTCCACTTTGTGCTAGTTCCTCAATTCTAGATTAAAAGCTTCAATCTTATTCAGCTGAACAAACTATTCTACTTTTTGCTAGTTTATTCAATCATTTTGAATTAAAAATTCTAATTTTATTCATAGTGAATGGCTCGATTGAAGTGGTGAATGATCAATATGAAACAATATTGTTTATAGTGTTCCCTAGATAAATAATTTTTACTCAAACAACTATAATTTTTTTTTTTTTACAAAGTTTCAAATTGAAAACTATTTATTTTGATGAAAACATGACTTCATTATATTTCTTTTAATATATGGTTCGCCATCAAACTCTTTCTAAATCATTCTATAGATAATTTTGAAATTGACTCGTCTATATTACAATGTTTTAATTTAGCATGACTTTTCTCAATTCACATGTCCATAATTTTCTTTATACAATTTAGATTTATTCACTATTTGATTCTCTAGAAATTATATATCTTTAAATTTCTAATCATATACTATAGACTTTAATGTCTTTCGAAATTAATCTATACGTCAATTCAAAATACACTTCATGTCGATATAATCAACTTGACTTTTTTTCTAAAAAGGTGTTTCATGCACCTTTTTCTTATATAGGGTTGTTCAAAGTGTATAGGATTATTCACCTGAGTTATTTTTCTAATATCAGAGTCACTCGTCCATTATAATTGATTTTTCGAAAATTTCTTCTTATTGAACAAGGTAGTGAAAAAACTTGAACAACATTATTCACTTAATTTGAACATGTTATTTGATCTTCAAAACATGGTTGTTCAACTTTATTTGGTTGCTTGAGTAATGACTTTTTTATATCTTCTTGTGTTTCAGCTTCTAAGTTAACCACCTTGGAACTTTCTTAAAAACATACACAAAATAAATCATGTCAAACCATAAACATTCAAATACAAAAATTAGAACTTCTAAAAATTTTATTATTATTCAAAACATCATTTAAACATGTGACTTAGGCAAATATAAAATTTAAACATATGACTAAGGCAAATATAACATTAGCCTTAAGGTTATGTGGTCAATAAAATATTAAAATTAAACAATAATACTTAAAAAATAAAACTTGAAAATATGAAAAATATTTAGATTTGAACCTTCAAATTTTAAACAATTAAATTTATTATTCATTTTTTATTAAATTAACAATCTAATTGATTGTAATATTAAAGTTTATATTTAATGAAATGTGGTCAAATAATTTTATTTATTATTTAAAGTTATTTTTTATGATATTCACTAAAATGTTTTAAATAATCCTAAAATAAAGGTGTATTATTATCATGTTTGCTGTGATGCTTATTTGCGGCCCTTTACCTAAATTGCCCAATCATTTGTTTGCTGGAGAACTCTATAACAATTTAATGAAATTGGGAACTTTTTGGTGTGAACATTTGTAGATAATTTTGATGCCTATAAATAATATCAATGAATCTTGATTTTCTTTGAATTCAACCTACACATGTATTTGATTGGTAGCACCTTTACGGCTTAAAATTCAAAGAGAAACCCAAAAAAAAAAAAAAGGTACGAGAACAGAAAAAATTATTCTTTCTTGATCAGAAAGATGATTTGCAGTCATTTACGAGCAATGAAATACAAACAGTAAAAAGACTAGAAGAGATAATTGTCTTGGATACTATTCACATGTAACGTTGTTGCAGCTTCTTGATACGTACTGGGACAAAAGTTAGAAGGTAATTACAGAACAGTGGCTTCAGTCTGCAGAGAACAAAAACATGGCCGGGGCAATATATTCATCAATGTGGTCAGCCATCCGGAAATGGAATTCAAATCCCAGAATCAGTATTCCAAACCCAATTGTACCCTTCTCTAAAATCCACTCTTTTTCACCTTTATCTCCTTATATCTCTGTCCACAGTGGCGCTATAAATCGTACACATTTCTACTTGAAAGCTACTTCTTCGGGTACAGAATTCATCCAAGATTGCTTTTTGTTGGATCACAATTATTCAATTTTATATTTTGTTGCAATAAATGTTATAGTGTTTTTGGTAGAGTTAATGTGGCTCAAGTTGGGACTTTTTGATGAAATTGAAGAAATTTTGTCAGGGTTAAATTCTTGGATTTGTATATCACCTCATAGAATTTAAAGGGTCTTATTCATTGGTTGCCCTGGCTTTCATTGTTAAATTACAGCTCAAAACTTGAGGAGCTCATGCATGCTTAGAAGCTGAAAGAATGTTACTTTCATGAATTGAATTGGTGTATATAACTTAATGAAATGAACAACTTTTCACTGAACAATATAATATGATACTCGTGCTTGAAAATCATCTTTAGCAAATCCCTGTTAGGTTGCTTAAACAGGATGAAGAGATAAGAAAATGGATTCAGATTGTTGTCAGTGTTCAGGTTGCTTAAATTATTGTTTTTCAGTATTAACTGTAGATATTAGCATAGAGCCAGTGAAAGTATGTCAAAGAAACTGAACATGAAAATTCGCTTTTTTCTTAAGCTTCTTTCTGTTAGTATCCATAGCAAAGTTCTGAACTTTTTTCCCTACTTTTAATCAATATCTGTAGTTGGAAGCACAGAGTACACAGAGGAACCTGCAACAAATGTGAAATTTCAGACATCTTTATGTTTGCCAGGTTGTTCAAGTTCATTATCATTGCTTGGAACTGGTAAGTAGGTGTCTATTGTATGCATTGAACTTACGAAGCATCCATGTCGGACTAGGATGCCAGCAGCATAACAGTTGATACTATTATTACGAGGAAAAGAAAATCACTTACAGTAATAATCTGCAATCGATAATTCATAATCCTTTAATTGCTGAGTCTGACTTTGATCGTCTATGGCTTGTGATTCAAAACAAAGCAATGTCAAATTCTCTTACATTTAGCAATAGAATGGACTCCTAAAGATAGCAATAGCAAGCAATTTTTTAACTAGATTTGGTAAACAAGTTATGGTTACATGATTCTCAAATGTTTTTCATATGTCAAAGAAGTATGTTTAGGAAATTATTTGAGGCAACTCCTTTCTTTCTTTTGAAGAAATTTGTTTCTACCAAATATGAAATTGAAAGACTGAGCAAATAGATGGTATGCTTTTTGTTTATGCAGTGTTGGTTTGCTTGCATTAAATCCTTGATAATGCATGCAAATATTGATTATTGCAAAAAAGATTTGTGGGGATTAAATATTAATGAAAATAATTTCCCAGCTGGTTAATTTTTTTTCTCCTACAATAAGTCACAAGATATAGGATGAAAGTTTTTGCAATGTGTTGAGTATGGCATGACTTATCAGATTATAGTGGCCAGTTGTCTGAAATTTTTCTAGTCTTTGATGATCTGTAATAAATTTCAGGATCCAGGGAGAAGGTCTTTTCAGTCATTGGTGTTAAGGTCTATGCTGCAGGACTGTACGTTAATAAATCAATCTTAAGTGCTTTGAATGCTTGGAAAGGGCAATAGTCTTCTGAGATCCTGGGGAATCCAGTTTTATTCAACTCAATTTTCCAAGGTAAGAAAATCCATGTTTACTGCTGTGTACAGCAAAATAGATGTTTTTGCTGATAAAACTTTTTCTCCAGTGTAGCTTCTTTGGAAAAATCAATACAGATTGTACTGATCAGAGACATCGATGGTAAGACTTTTTGGGATGCCTACATCTTCCCAGGAATCAATGCACCCACTTAGACTTTTTGGGATGCCTTGGATAATTTAGGCTACAATTACAGTACACCCTGTAATCTTGTAACAAAAAGGAAGATGGTCCCTTTGGCTCATCAGCAACTTTGGCATAACAAACTTAAATCAGAAAATTGATATTTTACAATGAATATCATGCATCCCATTCAATTATTAGCTCCTTAATAAAAGGACTGGAGAGCTACAATAATTGGTAGGCAACATGTCATAGCAGAAGGGTATTGGACAATTAGTTCTCAACAATTAGGGCTATTATAGAATTGATTGTGATTGGAACAACAAAAGATAGCAGGTTTAAAGAAAAGCCTCCCGAACAAATTCTAAATACAAATGGTAATAATAACAATGTTTTTCTAACATCAGTCCAATTTATAAGCCAAGATATACATTCGTATTGAAACTAGGATTGGACAAGAAAATACAAATAAGTTTTACTTATCAAATCCTACTAGAAATAGGACTGGACTTGTTGTAACTAAAGTAAGACTAATTAAAACATAAATTAAGCTTATTTTGAAATTGTTGTAGTAGTACAAGCAGTGATACGCTACATTACTACTACTACTACAATAAATATAAGCAGCACTAATGCAACTAAAACAAATTCTTCCTTTTCATCCTGCATCAATTCTCCTAACGTATTGGTTCTAATAAGTTTAGATCAATTGTAAGACTAAACAATATCTTAAGCCATTCAAAGGCTACCTCTTCTTTTGAGACATGCAAAGGCAGTACAACATATAATTTTGCTCATTTGCTCCGTCCCTCCATTAATCAGATTCACTTCTTGATGACACATCTTTGGACACGTTTGGTAGGGAAATAAAGAAATGGAGGTTAATAATTACATGAGTAATAATAAAGATGTAACAATTAAGGAAAGTAAAAAAAGAGAATAAAATATTTCAACAATAACAGCCATTGTGTTTTGTACTACTAAAAATATAAAGTTAACAATGTAATTATTTATATTTATATTCAGTTGATTTTTTTAATAATATTAATAATGATATGGTAATTATAATTATTTTCATAATAATATTTTGGTACCATTGTAATATATTATTGTAATATTCATATATTATAAATAATTACTATATTAGTATATTAATGTCACTTCTATAATAATCACATTTTTACATTAATATTTTTGATATATTAGTAATAATTATTATACAAATAAAATTTTATAATATTAATATTATTATTTTAATAATATTTAGATTAATAATTATTTTATATTATTAATAATATTATATTAATAATATTTTATATTGTCATATTAATAATATTCATTCATTTCTTATGGGGTTTAACTTTATATTATTTATATTAATGCTAATAACATATAAAAAATATATTTTTCATCATCCTTTCACCTCTTTAATCTAGAAGAGAATAGGTTAATAAAAATACATTAAAATGGGGTTACAGTTAAGGTATTAACAATTAACTTCTTACATAAATCAATGCCAAACAAAGTGAATAAAGGTTAACAGTTGACCTCCGTTATTGTTAACTTTAATTAGCCTCCTACCAAACACATCCTCAATTTGATGAGGTAGTGGCATCCAATAATTGGCTTTGTTTAGTCAAGTTGCACAAGGGACAACATGAATTATATAACATCTCCCACTTACAACAAACCTTTTTTGATTCCTGGGGAGATGGAATCATCAAAGGCATCCCAAAAAGTTTGGTGGATGTGGTAAACACATATTGCTTGATGTGATAAAGAGTTTATATTCATTTTTGTTTTGATTTCTTTATCATTTTCAAAATCTCTCCCTTCTGCATATTAATTTAGACTGCTGTTTTGCGATTTTCAGATTTCTGTCTAATCAGATGGGAAGCAATCTGGCGTAGATGCTACCATTGAGTCGGAAAATGTAACTGTTGCACTTTTTGATGTATTTTTGGAGATGCTCCAGTTTCCCTTACCCTGAAAGCTTCTGTTGCCAGTGGGTTGGCAACAATTCTCAAGTGAATTCAGCAACTCGGTTTCTTGAAGTTTATCTTAGACTATTGTTGCATATGTTTTTTCATTGCTGATCAATTTTTTCCGTTACTTGAGTTTTGATCAATCTTGTAATCTAATATGTATGTTATTTTATTTTATTATTTTTTTGGGGGAATATGTTCTCATTTGTATTAGGAACCTAGATGTTCACAGGAAACTTTTCCCTGAGTAGTTGTACCAGCAATGATTTGACAAGAAAGGCTCCTATTATCAGTCAGTTGCAGTACTAACATATGCTTGCTGTAGTATTGTTCGTCATAATAAAAGTGATGACAGTATTCATCATTTTTTCCTTTTCAATCTTTTCATGGCAAGGTGGCGCGGAAGAACCTATTTCTTCATATTTTGTTGAATAATCTCTTTAATGAATGAAAGTCCAGAAGCCTATAGAGCTATTTATAGGTACAAATGCTTCAACTCAAATCTGTTGATGCATTTTTGGGCAAAAAAGCTGCAGGTTGGATAAAAACAATTCCTAATCAAATACAACCTTAGAATAAATACCTTAATAATCTTAAGATCAACAGGAGTTATTAGATATAAACCTAATTTTGGTTTCTAACATGTGCATTGATTATAAAGGAAGGTTTATCTTTTTAAATGGGTGTGTCACAATTTGATGAGATTTATATTGTGCTTTTGGATATGATAAATTGTGAAGAGTTGCATAGTGGTACAAATTTCATTTGCTCCAAATAGGGCTAAATTCAATTAGTAATTGTGTGTGTACAATTAGGTTAAGGATTTGCAAACGATTAAGAGCCAAGATTAGTGTTTATATCATTGATATATGATATTTTAATGGAATCGACATATACTGAACTGAATTAAAATTTATTTGTGTTTTTTGACATTAATTTTAATTATATCCTCATAACACTACAATAGACACTAGCAACCTATTTTTCTATTACTAAATCCATAGTTTCTATCGCTAAACATATTGACGAATTTTAAAATTCATTTTGTTGCTAAAAATTTAATATATATATTCTATGGATAATTTATAACTAAATTTAATTTTTCAAAAAAAATTACATCCGTAATCTATCACTAAAATTGATTTTTTTTTTGTCAACAATTGATAGTCATATTTTATTAAAAAAGGTAATATTGGAGGGATATTTAGAAATAGGCGATGAAACTAATCATAACTCAATTCCTATTCTTTGAAAGAGTCAACAGTGGTGAGAGATTTCAAGGAGGAGCCAAAATTTTTTTTTAAAAAGGCATCTGCTATAGTAAAAGAGCAAACTGACATTCTGAATAGGGAAGATTCTCAAAGGATCTAAGCCGCAATTAAGGAGAGCCTATCACGAACAACAGGCCTAAATATCCTTGCATTATAGGTAGCCGTGGTACTTGTATAAATATGGAGTAATACCTCTGTAATAACACATCTCAATCATCAACAATATTCAACAAGCATTCCCAGTTCCCTAGCCTCGTGTTCACTAGAATTATCAAATATTGGACTGCCAGTTGATGCATTGCTTCCGGTCCTCCTTCTTAGCATGAGTCTTCTTTAAAATCTAATATGGACCAGGCTTCCATCCCAATTCCTTAGCTTAAAAAGAGCATCATGCTGATAAATTTGATTCACGTATACAGTAGTTTTTAGAATTTATAATAAGTTAAGAATAAAATTAGAAAAAAATTCTCATCAGTTTTCTAACATGCTCGACGTAGCTCCAGTGTGGTGAGAGGGACCTGAGCTGGATATGATGTATGCTACTGCTCTTTGAACTAGAGCATGAAGTTGATGATCCAGCTGGCACTCATGCTGAGAGGGGATCAAAACAACAGTTCGGGAGGGGGGGGGGGGGGGGGGGGGGGGGGTAATGAATTTTAATTTTTTAGGGGGTTGGTTTTTTTAAATGAAATGTTTTTTTTTGGTGGTGCGATGTTTTTATATATTTGGGTGGGTGGGGTTGATTAAATTATAATTTTATAGCCCTGGGGGAGGGGGATGACGAGGGTTTGGGTGAAAAATCACACATAA
>CATIWR010638754.1:0-10352 GCA_949677035.1 Omphalea diandra | reverse complement strand
CAAACCTATTTACACTCAAATGATGGGGATGTGACTTAAGCCTTGAGCAGTGCCCTAAGACTGACTGAAGAAGGAGCTGTTGTTGGAATATCCGCTACTTTTATCTTTCCTGTGTTTGCAATCAGGGGCTCTAGGAGTCGAAATTCGGAATAAGAATACGGTCGCCTTTCGAGTTACATATATTCTATTCAATTGCGTTTTAGGTTGTTGATCTCTCAGGATTTTACCAAACGATGTCGATACCTGATTATTCGGGATTGGGGGCAGGGGAATAGCCTATTTCATTTCAATCCTGTTTAAGAAGATCGCAGCCATAAAAGGAAAGGGGAAGATCTTGACGAAATTCTAATTATATTAAAAAATTTTCATTTTTTAAGAAAAATAGCTACAAGGTAGAAGGGAGGAATGAGGGCAAAGTCCTATCTACGAATGTTATGGGTCACTCGCTATCGTCTTTGCTTTTCCTATTACCGAATTGACTGCGAACGAAGGCTTAGCTTAAGCTTAGTCAATTCACTCTAAGCTTAGTAAATTCACTTTTTTGTTTTATCTGTTGTGATGGCTCTTGCTTTTTCAGCTGAGAGTTCAATAGATAATAAATGAAGAGCCGGATTCCATTCTTTTTTAGTTTAGTCAATACCAAAAGTCTAAATGAGTTAGGAGCTTGAGTGAACACCAGACAATTTCCTTTTAGATTTATATATATATAATATATATAGACTAAAAAAAAGTCCTCCCATTACTGGCAGCGCATCCAGTTCCAGTCGCCTCCCTTTTCTTTTATAGCGTGGAAGCATCTCCTTAACTAACAGCCTTCCTTCTCGAACTGGAGTAGGGGATGGTTATAGAAGAAGAATGTCTTCTTGATTGGATCCTTTTCATAGTCTAGTTTCTTACCCAAATCAAAAGAGGCAATTGCTTTATAACTTGTTAAGAGAAGACTGAGGAAGTACAACGAATCTATTTCCCTTCACTTTAGGCTTTTCAGACTGACTTCTAGATCCCAAAGATATCCAAAAGATCGAACTCGGTAGTTCATTTCTGGTATTCAAAAAACTTTCTCAGTTCCGGTTATATATATATATATATATATATATATATAAAGGAATAAATCTTAACTCCCCCTTAAGCTATTAAGGTTATGCATTGAGTTATCATATTATTCTTCAATTTTTTATCTAAGAGAATGTTACTAGATCATCCTTGACATGATTTGACATTTTGCTTCCCCTTAGGATATGCTTATATTATATGCACCATATTATATCTTGCTTCTCCCCCTTTGTCATTGTTAAAAAGAAGCAAACAATAAGTAAAAGAGCATAAATGAACCATATATTCATTCCAAGGGAATAAAACAACATTATAAAAGATATAAATAATATCCTTTAGTTTACATTACAAAGGATATGTTATCCAACCATCAACTAATTAATTTTTTTAAAAAAATATATGAAAAATAAAAAGCAATAAAATAACTATGTGGAAGACACATGAGGAGGTGTTTTAGAGGGAGAGGAATGGGTTAGATCTTGAGGTTCTAATGATGGTTATGGCTCTTTGGGTTGCTTTTGGCTCTTAGGCTCTACTGGTAGTGCTAGTTCCTTAGACTCTTACTTAAAGAGGATCTTGTTGCTAGCAGTGATCTTTTGGTGTCTCTAGCTGCTCATAGATACTTGGGTTGCCAGGTTATACATTTAGGCCTTCCACAATCCATTCCAAGGTTTGGCTAATATCCTTCACCTCATTATGGATTTGATGAACTTTCTAATGGAAAGAAGAGGCAAAGGATTCAACCCCTTTAACAACATTACTAAAGGCTTCTAATTTTTCAGGCACCTTTTACTTAAATAGAGAGAAAGATGGAGCAGGTGTACTAGTTCCAATTTCTTCTACTATTGCAATCCCTACCTTGATAGCTTCTTCAATTTCTTCTTAAAGAACCTCTCCTTCCTCAATCACCTTTTTTATTAGCCCACTATTAAGTCTATGTAGTATGCCCATACTTAGTCGCATTGTCTCCCTAATTGACTCATTGTCAAGTAACTTCTCCAGCACCAGGTTAGTGTATTCAAGCTTTGTCTCAGTTTTAAGAATGGCCTTCATAAACTTTGCAATTTGTGTCATGTAGTGAGCATTAAAAATGCATTAGGCTTATCAAGTTTCCCATTCATTCTCTTCAGCAGTAGCCAAGGTATGTTTACCTTTTACTTGTTCTTCATGCACCAGAGGTAGAATAGGTCCATCCTAGTGCAATTACCATTTGATTAACCCCTTCCATTCATGTTCTAGGTGATGAACCTATATGCAATCCTTAAAGCTTGGCTCCTGATTTTTGAAGCCTTACTATTATTGCTATTGTAATTACTTATTCCATCAGTTATGGACTTCCAAAACTAGTTAACATCCATTTTAAAGGTAGAAAGAGGCTTTATCAAACTAGTAGAGATAGAATCAAGGCATCTAGCCAAATCACTTGGTTTAATCTTATACTTCTTCCTGAAAAGCTTGAACTTGATTTAGCCAACCTCGGCACAGACATCATAATTATTCCTTAACATTTCCAAAGTGGTGAGAAATTCCATAGTTAGTTCCAAGTATAAGGGTTCCTTTATATGGCAGAATAATTCTTATATAATGCCTATCAATAACTCTTTAACTTACTCTGTTAAGCCATACCTTCAAAGATCATTCCATTTCAAAAACTTTCCACCACCAAACTGTCTTTTGAGTAGTTTTTGAGCTAGTTATTTTTCTTTTTCGTCCTTAAGGTGAAATTGTTGGGTTAAAAGATCAGTTGCAGGTTTAAAGCTAGTTTTAGAGGTATGCTCAATTTTAGTTACCTTTCTCTTCCCTTTTATGTCATCAGTTACCTTGGGTTTCTTCTTTTACTATGAATCTAAGTTTGATGTCTCTGTTTTTCTTTTCTTCTATTGAGAAAACATTAATGTTAGATTTTCCTCAATTTCAGAGCTTGAACTGGTGTAAGAGGGTTGAAGGTTCTTCCTAGTAGGTTGTTTATATTTCTTGGTGGAGTCAGTTTTAGGTGCCAAAAGTGATTTGAGGGATTAATGCAAGAAATACATAAAAAATTGTAGTAGAATTTGTGTGTGTGTGTGTGAGAGAAAAAGAGAGAGATAAATGAAGATAAAGTAAGGTGAAAGTAGGAAAGTAAAAAAATTTTATGTTTTTAGAGGGTTTAAATAGAAGTTCAACGAGTTCCCCTTTTTAAAAGTATGACTATTGAGAAGGTTTAACAACTATCATACATAACCATTGGCTTACTCTTGTAGGCGTTCTTCAGCCAATTGTGGTAGTTGGTTCGTAATGACCATAGCAATGGTGACAATGGTCATTAGGGATACATAATGACCGTGGAGACCAATAGAAGCAAATTGAGAAATTTACATGTGACGCAACGATCATTATGAGCTTTACAATAACCATTGGTCATGCTTCTTAATCAAAACTTAGTTTAAAACATTGTTTTCAAAGTCACAACCTTTTTGAAGGCTTAGCTGATGAATGTTATTTATCAATTCAATGAAAAGATCATGAATTGAACTAACATTTAGACAGTTTAATCAATAACATACACAATTAAAATCTTTAGTTATTGAATCTAAAAACTTTCAATAGTGATCAAATATCATCACAAAAGATTATAGATTAGCTGACAAGGAGATAAACCTATTTGAAGCTATTCCAAGGTATTTCCATCAATCATACTAAGTTCTCTTTTGATGAATCACATCCTTTCATCACAAAAAGATTTAGTGAAAATATCTGCCAATTAATGGTTAGTATCAACAAATTCCAACACAATATCTCCATTATTAACATGATCTTTAAGAAAATGATCTCTAATGTCTATATGCTTACTTCTAAAATGTTGAATGGGATTTTTAGATAAGTTTATAACACTATTGTTATCACACTTAATAGCAACTTATTTTACAACAACATTGTAATTAAGAAGTTGTTGTTTCATCTAAAGGATTTGGGCATAAAATAGGCCAGTTGCTATATATTCAGCTTTAGCAGTTAATAAAGCAAATGAGTTTTGCTTTTTGCTACTCTGAGAGACTAAACATTAATCGAGTAATTGATATATGCCTGAAGTGTTGTTTCTATCTACGGTACACCTAACAAAATCAACATCAGAAAATGCATTTAACTCAACTGAAGAACTCTTAGGATATCAAAGTCTTAAGTTAGGGGTATCTACAAGATACATGAGTATGTGTTTCACAACATTCAAGTGAGACTCTTTAGGATTAGATTGATATCTAGAACATAAGCAAACACCAAACATAATATTAGGTTTAGAGGCTATGAGATAAAGTAGACTACCAATCCTACCTCTATATAGCTTTTGGTCCACATTTTTGCTATGTTCATCCATGTTTAGCTTGATGTTAGTGCTCATAGGAGTTTTGCAAGGTTTGTTATTATCCATACCAAATCTTTTGATTAGTTCGTTTGTATATTTGGCTTAGTTGGTAAAGATTCCTTATTTTCCTTATTTGATTTGTAATCCAAGGAAGAATTTGAGTTCTCCCATCATGCTCATTTCAAACTCACTCTTTATTACTTTAAAAAAAATCTTCACATAAGCAAGCATTAGTAGCACTAAATATGATATCATCTATATATATTTGCCCTAATTATATATCCCCTTTCTTTTTGTTAGAGAAAAGGGTTATGCTCACCAAACCTTTAGAGAAACCTTTTTCTACAAGAAAGTTACTTAATCTCTCATACCAAGCTCTTGGAGCTTGCTTCAAGCCATATAAGGCTTTGGTTAGCTTGAACACATGATTAGGAAAACAATGACTTTCAAAACTAGGAGGTTGTTCAACATAGACTTCCTTATCAATGTACTTATTTAGAAAAACACTTTTAACATTCATTTGAAATAACTTGAAATTCATGTGAGATGCAAATGCAAGTAGAATTCTAGTGGCTTTAAGTCTAGTTATATGTTCAAAAGTCTCATCAAAATCAATCCTTTTTTATTGGTTATAGCCTTTGGCCATTAACGAGCCTTGTTCCTAACAATATCTCCATGTTCATCAAGTCTATTTATATAGACCCATTTGATTCCAATAATAAACTGGTCATGAGGTCTAAGAACTAAGGTCCACACTTTATTTCTTTTGAATTGATTAAGTTCTACTTGCATAGCAAGAACCTAGTGTTTATCTTTACTAGCCTCATCTATGGTCTTAGGCTCAATAAGGGATACAAAAGCAAGTTTGGTACATGCATTTCTAAAAGATGATCTAGTTGTTACCTGACTTGAGGGATCACTAATGATAAGATCTCTTGGTTGATCTTTCTTAAAAATCTAATTCCATTCCAACTGAGTTTGCTCTTCACTAGGAGTAAGAAGAGGTTGATCTTCATTTCCTTCATTCCTCATGTCTTATGACTTATCCACATAGACTCCCCTACAACAAGTGTGCCCTTATTGAAGACTTTATACCCTTTGTAAGTAATAGAGTATCCAAAGAAAATTCCTTCAATAGCTTTGAAGTCAAACTTACCAAGGTTGTCTTTAATGTTTAGAATAAAACACTTGTAACAAAAAACTATGAAATATGCAATCTTGGGCTTTCTATTATTTCACAACTAATAGGGATTTTTCTTTAACAAAGGTTTCAGTAAGCCTCTATTTTAGACATAGCAAGAAGTGTTCACAGCTTCAGCCCAAAAGTACTTAGGAAGATTGTACTCATTCAACATGGTTCTTGCTATTTCTTGAAGAGTTCCATTCTTCCTTTCTACCACATCATTTTGTTGTGATGTTTTAAGAGTTGAGAAATTGTGTGAGATACCACACTCATCATAAAAGTTATGAAACTTAGCATTCTCAAACTCACCTTTATGTTTGCTTCTAATGGAAGATATTTTCAAATCTTTCAGTTTTGAATTCTCTTGGCAAAGCTCTTAAAAGCATCAAAACAATAATCCTTACCAAGAAGAATAATATCCAAGTATATGTAAAGCAATCATCTACTATGATAAATGCATAATGCATGCCTTCCAAGCTAGATAATCTAGTAGAGCTAAATAGATCCATGTGAAGCAATTATAATGGTCTAGAAGAACTTACCTTATTCTTGGCTTTGAATGAGAATTTAATTTGTTTACCTCTTTGACATTTTTATGTACTAGATTTTAGGTAAACCTTCAACTAAGTTTCTTTTCTTTAGCTTATTAATGGGTTCCATGCTTATTTGTCCTAGCCTTCTATGCCAAGTTTTACCTTCATCCACTATAGAGACTTAACACTTTGCATTATAGTTAGTAAGAGAGTTTAAATCAATCACATAAATATTATGAACTTTTTTACCAATGAATAGAGTTTTGTTGTCACTCATCCTTAATACATAGCATGCTTATGGCTTGAACATGACTCTAAGACCTTTGTCACATAATTGACTTACACTTAACAAATTATGCTTGAGCCCATCAACAACCAATACTTTATCAAGGATAGGTAAGTTATCATCCGTACCAACTTTACCTATGCCAATAATTTTGGCTTTATCATTGTCTCTAAAAGACACATTTCCAACACCTTTAATCTTTTCTAATTGTGTGAAGAACTTCCTTTCTCCTGTCATGTGCTCTAAACATCCACTGTCAATATACCACTTTTTCTTTCCAACTTGGGATTTCAAGCACATCTCTTTGTCATCATCACTATCACTATCACTGTTCAATGAATATTCACTTGAGGGTTCATTTGGTTGCTCCTCAATTGCCATGAGATAAAGGTTAGCTAGCTCCTTTCTTATTTCATCTTAATTAGGTTAGAAATCACTAGTGTCATCTCGAGTAGCTTTGTACACTTTCTTTCCTTTCTTAAAGGTGTGTTTTCTGGAAGGGAACTTGCTTTCTTAATCTTAGGATAGTCTGATTTTATATGCCCTTTCTTATTACATCAATAATAGGTAAGTTGACTCTTGATGCCTTTCTTCTTGTAGTTCCTTGCCTTTCTACCCATTTTGTTTGAAAGAAATTTCTTTAGTCGATTGGTGATGAAGGTAAGACGCTTATCTTTACTGTTATCTTTATCATCACCAGAAAAGGAAAATGTTAGCAAATAAGAGGTGGATGGAGATTCAAAACATACCTCTTTAGCTTTCAGAGCTAAGTCTTTCTTTTTTGTTCCGATGATTTCAACAGGAGTCTCAAGAGTGACCTCATGAGCCAATAGCTTTCCCATAAGCTCATCAAGTGATAGGGCTTCCAACTTGTTAGCTTCCTCTATAACTCTCTTCTTAACTTCCCACTTATTTTTGGGAAGTGTTCTCAAAATTCTAGCTACCATGACCTCATATGAATATGACTTCTCCAAGTTTTTAGAGTGCCCATAATGTCTATGAATTTTTTGTACATCTCAATAATAGTTTCACCAAGTTGGTATATAAATGTTTCATACATGTATGTGTGCATTTATATCTTTTTCTTTTTTACTTAATTGGTTTCTTCATGTTGAGTTTGCAATGTGTTCCATATTTCTTTGGCTAATGTACACACTTGCAACTTAGCATACTAAGATTTATGGATTATCTATAAGAGAACATACATTGCTCTTCTATTCTTGAGGTTTGCCTTCTTTTCTTCAACAGTCCATTCACTTTTTAGCTTAGGTATTGGAACATCTCTAACTATCTTTATTAGAACCTCTCTTCCTTCCTCAATAATGTCCCATAGGACAATGGTTTCATGATCAAGGAAGATCTCCATATTATTCTTTAAGTAACCATAGTCATCTCCCTTGAAGAATGGAAGTTTGTGGATGGATTGTGATTCTTCATGACTTACCATCATCTTTACTTTGTGCACTTAAGCTTTAATGAAAAGACCTATTTTGATACTAATTGTTGTCCTTTGGCGCCCTATAAGGGATGAGTTAAATAGGGCAATGACAAGTATTAACAATTAAAATTAAGTGCAAAAAAGATGAAGAATCAATACACAAGATTTATGGAGGTTTGGCACAACCGACCTACATCCTCTCCTCTAGTATCTCCATTAAAGGCTTCACTATCTTGATAGCTCAAAGTGTTATCAACAACCTTTACACAAGTAATTTTTCAGGCACTTACCAAGCCTTTACAAGTGAGAGTTTTTCAGGCTCTGTTAACACCTTACAAGTACATCACAAAGACTATTAACTTTAACCCAAAGTAGTTTCAAAGTACTACCTTAAACCTTACATAACATCAAGTTTTTAAGATTTTCCAACCTAAGATTTCCTTAAACTAAATACAATAATTTAAGAAGGAGGAAGAACTTTTCACTCAAGCAATAAAGACACTAAAAGTTCTTCTCACAAAGTATGCTTGATGAGGTTGAGAATATGAAGAGAATTTCTAAAAACCTTATCCTTCAAACTCTATTTTGAAGAAAAATTTTGCAATCTTTGAATAATCAACTTCTTTTAATTACTATATCACTCTTTTTCACCTTTTTTATTGAAAAAAGCTTTCATAATAAAATCATGCTAAATTGAATAGTTCTCTACATATTTATGTTGAAAGTAGGTTCTTTTACATAATGAATAAAGAACTAGCCATTAGAGAGAAAGCTTTCACATCACAATACATCAAAAAGTAATGCCCATTGAGATATATCCATGCCTATTACTAAGCCTTCAACCATAATTGATTTCATATAAATGGCTGGTTCTCAATCAAAATACATCTTCAACAATTGTTGACTCTAATGAAATGCCTGTTGGGACTCACTATTAGAGACAACTTGACTCAAAGCTCCTCCTTTGACTTTTGCAAAGGCTTAAATCACTTTTTTTAATGACCATTAGATAAAAACAATGGTCGTTACTTTTAAACTTCAATGCTCATTAGAGGAGGATCAATGTCTATTATTGATTCTTAAAAAGTATGAACTTATTGCTCTATTTTTCAAGGTCTACATAAGTCCTTCAATAATAATCGGATGATTTGCAATGCTCATTGGCAGTACCTTTAATGACTATTAAGATATAAGTGTCCCTCGTTGAGGGGTCGAATGCTCAAAGCTCAAACTAAAGCATTTAACCAACACTCATTAGTGAACTTTCAATACCTATTCGATGTGCTCAAAGCCTGTTAAGATATTAAGTGTGCCTTGTTGAGGTGTAGAGACCATTGTTTAATTTAGAGAGCTTTTGCAATGCGTGTTAAGATAGACCAACACTTGTTTCGGGTTCTAGATAGTTTTGCTTAAACTAAGGCACATTGTCCAACACCTACTACGAAAGTGTAATGCTAGTTGTAAGGGTAAGATCAATGCCCATTAGGAAGTTCAATGTACATAGCCATGTCAAAGCAATTGTCCAATGCCTATTGGGAATATGGACCGGCTAGAACATCCAGAAAGCTATACTTTAGTTGAAGTGTTTTCCCAATGCTTGTTGTAATATCTTCAATGATGGGTTTGTCTAGCTAAGTTTGCTTTAACCTTCACTCTATAATACTTTGAGTTTCTAACCATAATTTTTTTTTCCAATCATCATAATCCAAAAAGTTGATATACCTATAAGTTTTAACATAAATAACTTGGACAAATATTAGCTCTTAAGCTTATTTATAATCATCAAAACAAGACTCAAAACCTTGAGGTTCAATAAAAAGTGTATTTTTAAATGGTTCTATTGAGTAAAAAAGTTTTTATTAAACAACTTTTGGGATTTGAGTCTCATGATTTTCTTAACCATGTTTTTAAATTAACTAAGGTCGTATATGGTTTGAAACAAGCTCCAAAAGCTTGGTATGAAAGGCATAATTCATTTTCTTTTGAATAATGATTTTGAAAAAGGCAAGGTTGACACAACATTATTTATGAAGAAACATAACAAGGATACACTCATTGTGTAAATTTATATGGATGATATGATATTTAGTGCTACTAATGAATCTCTTTGTGAAGAGTTTGCCAAGTGCATGACTAGAGAATTTGAGATGAGCATGATAGGTGGGCTCAAGTTCTTTCTTGGTCTTCAAATTAAGTAAACCAAAGAAGGAATCTTCATCAACCAAGCCAAGTACACAAATGAGCTACTCAAAAGGTTTGGCATGGATGTATGCAAAGTAGCTAAGACCCCAATGAGTGCATCAATTAAGCTAGACAAGGATGAAACAGGTAAGCATATTGTTGAACTAGGATAATTAATCCTAGGTTTAAAACCTCTTTTGATCTTGACAAAGTAGATTGATCATCACTAATGTTTCAAATAAGTGTTGATTTTGCAGAATTGAATCATTCCCTCAATAAGAAATAAAGAAGTTGATGAATTCCAAAGTAGCATGAAAATCGCGACCGCAACCTACATA